>PVIW01007279.1:0-74820 GCA_004026585.1 Noctilio leporinus | reverse complement strand
CATGTCCATGGTTCCTTTATACTAGGTTCTTGTCTAAGCTGCTCCCCTTCTTTGCCTCTGCCTCCCCCCTCCCCCCTACCCCTTTCCTCCTGACCACTGCAGGCCTATTCCTTGTATTCATACACTTGGTTCTGTTTTGCTTGTTGTTAGTTTTGCTCATTATTGTCCCGTAATGGGTGAGAACATATGAAAAAATATGGAACGCTTCACGAATTTGCGTGTCATCCTTGCGCAGGGGCCATGCTAATCTTCTCTGTATCGTTCCAATTTTAGTATGTGTGCTGCCGAAGTGAGCACAGCTTTTCTTTTTCTATGTTTAGATATTTAGGAATGTGGACATGCCTTTGAAAAATGTCATGATAAGTAATGGTTGTAGGAATACGTTACGTCTTCCAACAACAGTTTTGGTTTTCTTTTATTTCTGCCTTTGTGAAACTTACGTTGTAGTGGGAAGAGATGGCCAATAAACAAAAATATAATCATAAATAAATTATCTAATATTTGAGGGTTATAAGTACTTTAGGAAAACAAAACCAGACTAAGAGGTATTTAGAGTAGGGGGATGGAATTTAAAACAAGAGGACATGCTCAGCTCTACTGAGGAGGTGACATTTGAACAAAGATTTCAGAGCAATTTAGGAGTTAGCCAAAATTTTTCTTGAGAAAGAACATTCCAGACACAGGGACAGCCAGTGAAGAGGCCCTGTGAGGCAGGAGGATGCCTGACAAGTGTGAGAACAGAAGGATGAGGGCAGAGGAGTGAGAGAATGGATGTTAGGGATAGAGTGTAGAGGACTGCATAGGCACTTGCAAAGATTGGCATTAATCAGTATTTGATAAACATGTGTTTATTGCCATTTTATTGTTAAGATCTTTTATCATTTTTTTCCTTTTTTAAATAAAACGCTTTAACATTTCATATAATACTGGTTTGGTGATGAACTCCTTTAGCTTTTTCTTGTCTGGGGAGCACTTTATTTGCCCTTCCATTCTAAATGATAGCTTTGCTGGATAGAGTAGTCTTGGCTGTAGGTCCTTGCTTTTCATCACTTTGCATATTTCTTGCCATTTCACTTGGCCTGCAAAGTTTCTATTGAGAAATCAGTTGACAGTCTCTGGAGCTCCCTTTTAGATAAATAACTGCTTTTCTCTCGCTGCTTTTAAGATTCTCTCTTTGTCTTAATCTTTGGCATTTTAATTATGCTGTGTCTTGGTGTGGGCCTCTTTGGGTTCATCTTGTTTGGGACTCTGCACTTCCTGGACTTGTATATTTCATTAGCCAGGTTAGGGAAGTTTTCTGTCATTATTTTTCCAAATAGGTTCTCAGTTTCTTGCTCTCTCTCACCTCCTTGCAAATGTTGGAACACTCGAAGCTCTCCCAGAGGCTCCTTACACTCATTTTTTTTTTTTAGTTCTTTGTCCTGTTCCATGATTGGTTGTGGTTTTTTCCTTATATTCCAAGTCACTGCTTTCATTCTCGGCTGCTTCTACTCTATTGTTGATTCTCTGTAAATTATTCTTCATTTCAGCTAGTGTCGTCTTCATTTCTGATTCATCCTTTTGTGTGCTGTTGAGATTCCTGAGTTCACTGAGCATCCTTATAACCAGCGTTTTGAACCCTGGTACATTGCTTGTTTTGTTCTTCTTTTTATTATTATTTGGAATGTGTTTCTTTGTTTCCTCATTCTGGCAACCTCCCGACGTTTGGTTCTATGTACTGAAACTCAACCTTAAGTGGTTTCGATATGGAGCTTTCAGTTAAGCCTCTTCCTCAGAAGTACCACTGTTCTGGTAGAATATTGAAGTCCAGTTCTTATTTGCTTTTTGTGTTTTTCACATTTGGAGTGAAGAACATTTTATCTTATTTTACAATAAGTAAAGAGTACTATTAGTGTTTTTTTCTCTTTACATACACTGATTTTTAAAAGTTAAATTTAAGAACCAGTAAATATGCCTTTTTACTAATAATGAACTGATTGGCTCCCTTTTCTGAAATGTGTGCATTTTCATACGGAATTATAACCATAGAGTGGACAGAAATTTATATGCTGTGATGGAAATTTGGAGAGTTAGAGGGCTCCTGCTGCCCACCTCACTGTTTCTTGGTCTAATGAGATGGTATCAATAGAGTCCTTGTCTCCTAAGCCAGAGCTGTCACCCCAGAGTTGTCATCAGACCCACTAGGTTAACATCCATAGGTGCTTGGAGAACTGGCATGAACTGCAAACTGCATGCCTTGGCCTGTGCTAGGTGCTGTTATTAGAAACCTTGTTTCCCCAGCTGGTGTGGCTCAGTGGTGAACTGCTGACCTGTGAGCCAAAAGGTCGCCAGTTTGATCCCTGGGCAGAGGGCATGCCTGGGCTGCAGGCCAGCTCCCCAGCCGGGGGCGTGCGAGAGCCAACGCATCAGCATATCCCTTGCACATTGATGTTTCTCTCCCCGTCCTTTCCCTTCCCTCTCTCCAAAAGTAAATAAATATTTTTTTTAAATAAAGAAAGAATCTATGATTTGAAATGTTTTGTTATTTTTCTGAAAGCTATCTGGGCTTAGAGTTCCCCTATTCTCTCAGTAAAATTTTTTCTAAGAAATTCTGAACACATGCCCCTTTCTTATATTGGATTCTCTATTTCAACTCTCTGTGTACAGCTTTTTGGAAAGGTTAACTCTGTGAACTATGAGCCATACTTTGCTATATGTGTGTTACACTTTAAGAACTTAATTTTAAAAATACAAAAAAGAAACCATCCATGGATTGCCTCTGTCAGGAAGAACTAGGGTAGCAATCAATATAAGACTCCATTTCACAACTTGCCTTAGTGTGTGAATTTTTTGTAAGAAACGTTTTCTTTGAAAAATAAAGGGTTGATTTTACAGAAAAGAAAGTTACACTGAGACAGTTAGAGTTTGGATGGGAAAATGAGAGAGAGAATCTCTCAAGGTTAGGATTTTGGGGTTCAAATCCCAAGTCCCACCCCTGTCCTTTCCTTGCTCCTCCCTTACCCACAGTCTGCCCACTTCCCACACAGCCCCCGCCTCACGGCTTCCACTCCGTCTTACTGAGTCAGTGCGGCAGTCCGCCAGGGACTCTCCCTCTTGCATCTAGGAAACATCTCCAGGCAGACTTCTCACCAGTTTCTATAGCCCCGCAGTGGGAAGAGCAAGTCCTGAAAAAAGGAGTGGATGACAGAGTGTGGCCAGCTCGGCAAGTCCAGGGTGCATATCCCATTTCCTGCCAGCGTAACATGCTTGGATGAGTTACGTCCTTTATCCTGCGTACCTGCTATCACAACCTATTATTTGTGGTCACCTGACACCCTTGCTCATAAAGTAGCTCTTCCCGCAGCTGTGCTGTAGTCTGAGCAGAGTAAGTGCACTAGGCACAGGTGGCCCCACCAAAGCATAATCTTGCCGCGATTGTTTTTAGAAAAGTGAAATTCCAGGTATGCCTGCATCCAACTGGCTCTGACTCCCCTCTGCTCTTTTTAGGCTTTAAAGGAGATAGATGAAGTTGGGGACCTATTACAACTGAAGTATTCCCGTCACCGGTTGCTACCTCTGCTGGACAGGCCCTTTGATGAGACTACATATGAAGAAACAGAAGACTGAGCCTTTTTGGTGCTCCTTCAAAGAAACTCGCCCTCACCCCGGACAGTGTGTGGCCTTTCTGAGCCAGTTCCAGGAACCACACCTCTGTGGCCATCTCATGTGAAAGACATTTTCTCAACTACTGACAGTGGCCACCTCCACTCTAAGTGGCATTTTGTAAATAGTAAAAAAGAAAAAAAGAAAAAAATGCTTCACATCTTCCTTTGCTACATGTCACCTTTTGAAAAAGGTGACTCACTTTGCTTTTTTGTTCATTAAAAACATGTTTTATTTTATAACTCTTCTACTTGTGAAGTCACACTGGCCCGAGCCTGTCTCTGCTAACCACGTAGGCCGTCACCCTCTCCAGCCCCCCACAGGCCTGAGCCCCCCACAGCTCCTGCTGGCCGCAGCCCCACAGCCTCAAGACCAGCCCGGCCCACCTGCCCAGGGAGCAAGTGCCTTCCACTTACTTCCACTCCAGATGATCTCTGATCTCGGGCGGGCTTTGCCAGCCTAGGAATCCTTATTTAACCAGTCAAGTAATCAACCAAAGTGTCCTCCTTTTAGTTTGAAGTGTAGCCTTTTAAGAAGAACAGGAAATGCTAACGGAGCTGGAATCCCCCTCCTTGTCTAGAACCTCCCCAGCCTGGTCTTGTTCCACCCTCTGGACTGGAACAGGATTTCTTCATCATCGAACAGTTCTTCGTGATGGTCACTGTCTGGGGTATGTCCAATCTCTGGATTCTTCCCAAGCTCTAACCTAATGTCCTGCCCCCTCTTTAGAACTCTTAAACTGTTTCAAAAGCACCCGTATCCCACCCGATCGGACCTCTCGGGGAAGCTGACTCGCACTTCACTGTCCTGTGTACCAAGCTGCGCGGGGTGGCGCGGAAGGGGATCACTGCCAAGCCGTGCGGCTGTGGCTGGCTCTTACTGCTGCTTTTCAGAATCCTCACAGCTTCTGCCTGGGGCCAGGTTGGGGTTTAAACTGATAAAGGCAAATACTGTTGCTAAATCCTCTGCTCAGAAATCCTTTGTCATGTTCCCATTTAAGGATTAAAGTTACTAACTTTCCTTTCTTAGAAGTTGGCCCATTTAAATATTACTCTTCTGAGTGTTTTTTCAATTTTTTAAGCTTTAGAGAGAGGAAAGGCAAGAGAAACATCAATTTGTTGTTCCACTTATTTATGCATTCTTCGGTTGATTCTAGTACGTGCCCCGATGGGGGATCAGATTCACCACTGTGGTGATCAGGAAGAGCTCAGCCAGCTGAGCTGCCTGGCCAGGGCTGAGTGCTTGTTCTCTTCATTCTTGATGTCTTAAGTCTAACTGGTCTTGGAGGGTATAGGGTCTCCCTTGCCTTCTAACTTTTGTTTTGTTTTGTTTTAACAGTTATCTGTTTGCCAAATTGGGATCCTCTCTTTTCACTTTTTTTCATACCAGGTATGGGGACTTCTTTCTAACAGCTTATACTGCTTGACCAAAGACCAAATCTGAAAGTCACCCTGTTGAAGCTCTTACTTTGTTTCTGTTCACCAAAGCCTAAGTGAAAAGAGCTTTTTTGACTGTTATACCCAAGATCGGCTTGTCTTTTAGTCACCATCAGGTACTATAGGGAAGGGTTGGGAACAGAATGGGAAAGAATTCTGTGAAAGTATTTTTTCACGTTTCTATTTTGAAACCACTCCTTTTGTTGCTAAGAGTTCCCAGACCAGGTTCTCTTGGGCATCTTGTCATGAGCTATGCAATGGTTGCACTGCTATGTGTGGTGGAGGGTACAAGCAATATTATTGTGAAATTTTGTTTTTCATGTCTTTAGTTATCTTTGGTCACTTCAGCATCTGTGAGCCTTAAGCCCTTGAAATAGTCCAAGGTTTCATTTCAGTTTTTTAAAGAATAGTGGCAAATGAATGAACCAAGTAGATATGCAGGGACTATATACTTAGCAAGTCCAAGTTGCAGTAAGAAAGAAATTGTGGTAACTGAGTAACAAGTCCTGTGAAAGAAGGTATATTGCAAACCCTTCCTGCACATCTAGTTCCCACCAGAAGACCAGGTGGCTTTTGCACTGCCGTCACTGAGTAATGGGGTAGGGTCTGCAAAAGTCACAAACTTTAAGCAACAACTTACCTGCTAGTCTTTTTATTTTAGCTTGCACAAAGTCACTGCAATATAAAATACCAGTTAGTAGGGGCATTTTAAAAATTGTGTATCATGTTGCTGGCACAGCTATTTCAGGATAAATGTAGTTAAGTTACAGGTTTATTTCAAAGAGACAAAAGTCCTGAGATCCACCCAGGACCTCTGCTTTCTAGAGGACATGATTCACACTGGTTATCTTTTCTTGAAACTAATATAAATCAAAGGTGCGGTCATACAATAGGTATCATGATTTCACCAAGAATTTGGGGAAATACAAGTGGGTATAATTACAGTCATTGGAAATTAATAGACTTCTGGGACATGTATTATTTAGTATGTAGTTTAACACAGCCTGGTTTGAGCATCTGACAGCGTTTGCTAACCTTGACTCCCAGAGCTGATCATCCCAGTCACTAAGTGCGACTAATCCTTGTCGCGTTTCCTCATCCCTCTTAATTTAGCATCGCCTTGATCCATGTCACGTTTAGAAGACCTTTTTCTGCAGCTCCCATGAGAAACCAGAAAATTAATAACGAGGGGACATCAAATCCCAGTGTCCTCCCACCCTTACCCTAGAGTAGAATGTACATTCTAAAACAAGTAAACGTTGAAAACGTTCGGGGGCTTTGGAGCACTTTTTAAACTTTTTGCTTTGCTTTGGAAAACTTTATAAAAAACATTCTGGTTGCCACAACCCCCAAGTACTGATTGCTTGTTTGAAGACCTCTTAGTCTTCTAACAAGGCTTAAAGGGCTTCTTAGTCCTTGAGTCGCTCTTAAACTGTGATAAGAGGGTGAGGATTTCAGGTGTGCAGAACATGCCCTTCCTCAGGTCGTCACACAGGTGAGCAGAAATAGCCTGCGCCGCGACCACGGGCTGCGTGTTCGCCTCATGCCCTTCCAGAGGCCACAGAACACAATGGTCTTCCAGTGACTGGTCTCTGATCCTGCCCCCCGATCTTTGGCCTTTCTTTCTGTACCTCCCACTTCTTGATTTTTAGAATTCCAACCTCAGAGGTAGCTGATCTGTGGTGGTGCTGGATTTGGATGATCCCTACATCAGATTCTTTATTCTCCTTGCCCACTCAGCCTTATGTTTGAGGAGGAGACAGAAACTTTTCCCTGCTGAAGGAAACTGGATCTAAGCTTGTTAACATTAGTGCAGTCCAACTGAATACCACAGTGTGTAATACACTTCACTGCCTTCGGTTAGTGAAAACCAGGAGTAATGGCTTACGTGGAGAGATTTTCTGGTTTCTCAGAGAAGGGGGTATATAGTGATACCGACCACTACCTCCTCGTTTCTCCCCTACCCTTCCTTTCCAAATTGATGAGGATCTCTGACCCCTGGTCATCCTGGACTGAGCACAGAACTTATAGCAATGTTACGGGCAGTGAAGAAAGAATTTGAGTAAGTCTTTGTAAGAATCTAAGGGATATGGCAAAACCACCTACAGAAAGTTCAAAACAACCTGTCTTAATTCCCAGGGTGTCTTTCCTAATGTTCTAGGTTAGCTGAAAAGGGTTTTAACATAACTCATATGGTTAGGGAGAGGGAAGAAGGTCAATTTTCCTTTTGTCTCCCTTCACGAAGATCAAGAAAAATTATTGAGCATTTCACGTGGGTAAACACAGTGTAGCCAAAAGGGGGTTTGAAGGGGTCATGAAAATCAAAGGATTTATGGCACTTGAGCAGCCCTTGGCTTAAATGTGAAGCTGGGAAAGTGGGAGTTCACGCAGCCTGTCAGCACCAGAACCCGTGAGGAGAGACAGGGATTGAATATATATACATATGTATATATATATATATATATATTTTTTAAAGATTTTATTTTTACAAAGAGGGGAAGGTAGAAAGAGAGGAAGAGAAACACCAGTATGTGGTTACGTCTCTTGTGCTCCCAACTGGGGACTGGCCCACAACCCAGGCATGTGCCCTGGCTGATTCCAGTCCTGGTGACCCTTTGGTTTGCAGGCTGGCACTCAGTCCACTGAGCCACACCAGCCAGGGCAGGATTAAATTTTCATGGGTGCTTTATTCAGATATTTGGCGACCTGAGAAGACAATGGGTTATGTATCCTAAAAGAGTGTCTTATATTTCAAACCAGTCTTATTTTTTTTAATTTTATTTTCAGAGAGAGGGAAGGGAGAAGGAGAAGGAGAGAAACGTTGATGAGTGAGGTAAAAAATCAGGCAGTTGTCTCTCACACACCCATAATGGGCCCAGGCCTGCAACCCAGGAACGTGCCCCGACAGAGAACTGAGTCAGTAACTTTTCAGTTCACAAGTGGTGCTCAATCCACTGAGCCACACCAGCCAAGGCTTCAAACCAACCTTTCTTACAAGAAGGAAAGTATAATCAGCTAAAAACAACAGTCCAGCAGTTTCTCTAGCAGCCTCTCCTCTGTTGACCAGTGATTCTTCATCTATGTCCTGTGTCCTGGGTGGTCCTTGGGAACACAATGGCTCAGGCACCATCTTGATTACTTGCCGTCCCTTTGGGACACAGAGGGCAAATTGCTTGTGGTCTCCTGGACTTGGGGTGGATCAGACCCTCAGTTCCTGAAACAATAGCTTTTTACGTGGATTCATTACTGAGCTCATCAACTATTATCTGACACCAAGATTGTCCAACTAGCATTCCCCCATCAAATGCAGCCCCAGAACATGCAGATGTGCTGCTACCAGTTTTCATGGAAGCTCAGTGCCCAGCGGGCATCCTAATCCGTTAAACCTGTTCATCCAAATACCTTCCATGTGGAGAAAGGCATGTCTGTCCCTCCTCAGCTCTGTCCTCACCAAACGCGGTGTCCAGGCTCCAGTCAACTGCCCTGTGCCCAGATAGCCACATTAGAAGGTTGCTTCCCTGTCTTATACTGAAGAAACGCTAAGATCAGCCAATGATCCGTTTGCTTTTATTTGTATAGAAAATACTATTGCCTGTTTTGTTGTTTCCAGTGACCTGTATTCCAAGCATCTTTTGCTATGGATTGAGCCTTTTCTAGGGAGGAAACCAAAGGGATGAGCAGAAGCCTTTGTTGAAAATGTGTATTCAAGTCTTCTGCGGTGAGTCGGCCGTATCGTAGTCCCCAGTGACCCTTGGGAGTGGCTTGGTTGGAGAGCTGTGGGCAAGGGCTCACGTACTGCATAGCACACATGATAAATGGCCTTAAACTGTGATTCTTTGTGGTATGATGAGATACAATAAACTGACCCTAAAGAATGCAATTTGCTCTTACATGGTAGTCACTGTGTTTTTAATAAAGCAATACCCCAAACTGTTCTTTTGGAGCAGTTGTGGGGAGGTTGAAAGGAAGGTAAAAATGAGCAATACCTTGGAGTTGTGCTAAATGTCCTGTCTTGCTCCCATCTGCATGGATACGTGGAGCCTTCCATGTACGTGAAGCCTTGCACCAAGTCAGGGTCTGCTCTTTCCAACATGGTTCCCAAGTGTAAAACCTGGTCCCTTGGCCCAGCCTTCCAAGGGAGTGTGGGATGGTAACTTGTCTGCACCCTAAACGTCAGGTCTTACTTCTGTGATGTTAAACCAATGGCTGGAACAACAAAAAGTATCCCTGATGGTTCCTCACAGGGTACTGGTGAGATCACTGTGGGTTCAGCCAGCGTGCCCAGTCTTGATGATCCCTCTCTGTACAAAAGTAGCTAACGTTATGAGAAGGGGGAAAGAGAGAACAGGAATAGAGGAACGGCTTATGGGGAGCTGGGATCTTATTCTGTTGGCCTCTATTTTTCCACTGACCAATTTACCTGTAACCTGGAATTTGTAAGAGGTGCTGTGAAAACCCCTCTCCGTTGCCACAATGTTCACATAATCTGAGGAGAGAAGGGGAGACATCAATAAAAATTTAATGTGTTAAGATGTTGCTCTTTCTTTCTTCCTTACCCCCTTCTCCCTTTTTCGCCAAGCGATTATTGTTTAAACTTTGTTGGATGACTGCGAAGCTATATAAGTAGTGGGTTGGCTTAAGTGTGTGCATTTTGAGAGCACATGTCAAAAACTGAAGGGCGTCAGAGGGGAGGCAGTTTTGGGGGCTGGGTAAAAAGGTGAAGGGATAAAGCAAACAAGACCTCACAGACACAGGAAAACAGTATGGTGATTACCAGAGGAAAAGGGGTTCGGGGAGGTAGGAGAGGGTACAGAGGGGATCAATAGGTAAATGTTGAGTGCTGTTTCCATTTCGGGCACTGAGCATTACCAACAACAGCAACCAACAGCCATACGGTGCATACTGTCTAGAAAACAAATCAGCCCATGAACATGCTCATATATCATTTTACAAACCGCTAAGTGCTGTAAAAGAAAAGTAAAGAACATGGTAAAAGATTGTAACCAGTATCTGGTTTAGAAGGGGCTTATACCAGAAGACTTCCCTAAAGAACAGAGGAGTTGGAAGACTGTGGCCCATGCTCCAGGAGCAAAGGCGAGATGGTGAGGCAGGCTGGGAAGGAGGGGCACAGGCCTGCCACGCCGAGGACTTTTATCCTACGCACTGGGACAGCGGAAGTTCCAAGCGTTGAACAAGTTAGTGACATATATATGGAAATGCAAAGGACCTAGACTAGCCAAAATGAAATTGTGAAAAAGAAGCCCTGGCAGGTGGCATAGTGGATAAGGCGCCGACCTGCGGACCCCAAAGTCACTCGTTCGATTCCCCAGCCAGGACACATAACCAGGTTGCAAGCCAGGTCTCCAGCCAGGTCCGTGGCTGGAGGCAGGGGAAAGGCAACCATACATTGATGTTTTCTCACTCTCTGCCTCTCTGCCTTTCTCCCTTCCCCTCTCTCTAAAAAGAATCAATCAATCAATCAAAAAAAAAAAAAAAAAAACCCAACCTGATTTCAAAACTCTACAAACCTATAATAGCTAAGACTACACAGTTGGCATTAGGATAGTTGTATAGAATAATACAGAATAGAGAATTCAGGAATATATATACATATATATTCACATATACATATGTATTCACACATACATTGATTAAAAAATAAAGAGAGAGAGAGCAGGGAAGGGAGGGAGAAAGGAAGGGAGAGAAACATTAATGTGTGGTTGCCTCTTGAGCACCCTAACTGGGGACCTGGCCTGCAACCCAGGCATGTGCCCTGCCTGTGAATTGAACCATTGGCCCTTTGGTTCACAGGCTGGTGTTCAATCCATTGAGCCACACCAGCCAGGGCTAGTTAGTTGATTTTTGACAAAAATGCCATGTTAGTTCAATGGGGAAAGTACAGTACAATTAGCCAACTAACGGGACTGGAACAGCTGAATAGGTGAAATAACTTTTGTCAACATCCAAACCTGTAGAGATTTTCATTAGTTTATTTGAGCCAAACTGATCATTGCTGGGAAGCAAATGCTCTGGAGAGTGGCAGTTCTTCAGCTTATTTTATACATTCAAATCCAAGGAAGAGACGTAAAGAGGGTTACGTGAAATTCACTGGTGGTAGATAAAGGGGTGGGAAAACATAAAGTGGGGAAATCTCTGGGACTGGATGAAAAGTAAAACAGAGAGACACATACTTATTTTACATTGGAGGGTACAGGATAGTTAATAAGGAACATGTACAGCACAGAGAGATGGTATTGCAGGAACAAGATAACAATGAGAGATTCTGTGGTCTCTTGCTCTGGTGGGAGCTGAGATTAATCTGACATTTCAAAGGTATGTTATCTTAGAAGCAAAAAGTAGATAGGCCATGACCTGCAAAGTTTGTTAGGAATTTGTATGTTTACACCATCCTAAAGTGGTAACTTGCAATCTCTGAGTCTGTAAGGACCACAAGGCCGGCCTTCCCTGAGCTTGAGAAGTTTAGTATGTGAGCCCTTTTTGATCCACAGCTCCAATCCTTACATCATGCACAAAAATTAACTCAAAACAAATCATAGATCTGAACATGAACACTAAAATACGCACCTTCAATGAGAAAAAAAAAAATATGTGACTTGAGTTAGGTAATGATTTCTTAGGACACAAAAAAAGCGACCCAAAAAATGATAAACTTAGAACTTCCGGTTAAGATGGAGGCATTGGTAAACACAGCTCACCTGCCGGCACAACCACATCAAAACTACAACTGCCTTTGTTGGTGTGGCTCAGTGGATTGAGTGCCAGCTTGTGAACCATAAAGGTTGCTGGTTCAATTCCCAGTCAGGGCACGTGCCTGGGTTGCAGGGCCAGGTCCCCAGTTAGGGGTATAAGAGTGGCAACTACACATTGATGTTTCTCTCTCCCTCTTTCCTCCTCCCTCCCCCTCTCTCTAAAAATAAATGAATAAAGTCTTTAATTTAAAAAAAGATGATTAATATATATTTTTAATTACATCTAAACTATAGAACCATCACTCAGAACCATCAGAAATCGATTGAATGAAAGTCCGACAACTACAGAATTAAAGAAACCGCATCCACCCAGGAGGCATGGATCCATCCACCAGGTGGTCCCACACCTACTTGCGGTGGATAAAAATTCGGGAAAGATATCTTGGGAATGAGGGGTCCCAGCCTCACACCAATGCCCCCAGTTCAGGGTCCAGTGCTAGGAAGGTAAGTCCCCATAACTTCTGGCTGCAAAAACCAGGGGGGATTGAGTTGGAGGAAAAAACTGCTGGAGTGCCAAGCAGTTCCTCTTAAAAAACCCACACATGGGCTTAGACTCACCCCCTCGGAGCTGCAGCACTCACGTAGCAGCTTGAAATGCACCAGTGGCACACAGGGAGGAACTGAATGAAGTGTCTGCCATCAACGTGGGGGCTGGGGAGCAGCTTTAGGGGGACAGAGACCATTCTCCCCTCTTATTGATCCCTGCCCCTACAGAGCCACAGACTTAAGTATTCATCATACTTAAATTAGGCTAAGGCAACATTCTAAGATATCTTTCCTAAAACAAGTTTTTCTGCCTGAATCTCCTGGGCAGGAAAGGGGGAGGGTTAGAATCTCTCAGTCCTCCTCCCTCTCCGCCTAAAATCAGTATCCCCAAAAGGCAGCCCCAGGGTGGCAAAACTCCGGTTCCCTTCCATCCTCACATCTGAGTCTCAACCTGATTTTCGAAGTGTACTCAACACCCTGATGAAAACTAGGTGCAGAGTGGCAGGTGCTTCGCTGGTCTCCGCATCTAGCACGGGAGCGGGGAGAGCCCGGGGGAGCTACTTCCAGGTCTTCCTCCCCAATCACACCTACCGGGGTCAACTGTGCTCAGGTCTGAAGGGTCCTCATTGGGCTGCCGTGCATCCTTGTCTACCAGCGGCCCGGCCTCGCCGTCGGAGCGCCCCCTGGAGGCTGACCTCGCAGGAGTTCTGGCCCGGGCGGAGGCGCACCTCCCCGACGGCGTCAGACAGCCCAGGGGACGGAAGGCAGAGACCCGGCCAGATCAAAGGAAGCACGGAAGGGCCAACCCTCCGGAGCGGGCGGGGGCGTCCCGGGTGCTGACCCTGAGAGCGGTGCGGGCGCCCCTCCCGGGGCACAGGCTGGAGAGGGCGGAGCACTGCGCACCCCCGCCCCGTGCGCCGGGGCAGCCAGACCTCAACCACCCGCCTGAGCTCCCGGCCCCTGGAGGAGGTGAGGCCACGACCCAATACACTCGCCGGAGCCGGTTGGGAGGCGCGGAGGTGCCGGGAGGAGCCGCTTCGGAGGGAGAAGGTGCCTCGGCTTCCCAGCAGAGCCGGCCCCTCTTCCTGGTGCTGCTGACCGCGCTGCGGGTGGAGGGGCGGGGGCTCCCCGTGAAGAAGGCGCAGGATCCCTGGCCCCGGCCTTGGAGCCCTGCAGGGCTGTTGGAGGTGAGCAGCGGGGTGCGGGGTTGCGCGCCCTCGGCCCACTCCTGGCACGTCCGCCCCGGTTGCGCGGGGATCGTGGCCGTGAAGGGAGCAGCGGCCGCCAGGTACACGGGCGGGGCCGGGCGAGGACCCCAGGAGTCCCCACTCCCCGGACCGTGTCGCTTGCAGACCTGGGATGGAGCTTCACTTCTGTGCTGAGTGAGTGGTGCGGGCGCCAGGCTTCCTCTGGGTGCCGCACCCTGAATGCACTTCTGCAGCCGCTCCGTCCGGGTGCGCGTCCCCAGGGTGCGAGGGCGGGAGAGCAGCCGGCACCCGGCGCCTTGCTCCGTGGCAGCCCGGACTAGCCGAGGTTCAGACAGTCGAGGTGCAGTCTCCTCTTAAATGAATCTGCGAAGGATCTGTGTCCCTTTGAACGGAACTGAGACACGGCGAGGCAGTAAGTGGCGTGTCCAGCTTGCTGGGCGTGAGTCGTCCGCCGTGGGCCAGGAACTTGGAAAAGCAGAAGAGGTCGCCAAGACTTTCTGGAGCACCTTCTCGGTGGCCTGTGGGTGGGCCTTGGAGTTGAGGGTAGGACAGGAGTGAGGC
The DNA here is from genome assembly GCA_004026585.1 of Noctilio leporinus. NCBI lineage: Eukaryota > Metazoa > Chordata > Mammalia > Chiroptera > Noctilionidae > Noctilio > Noctilio leporinus. The sequence continues at coordinate 60,717 of PVIW01007279.1, read as the reverse complement.
GTTAAAGGGGGTGTGAAACCGAGGTCTGGAACCCCCGGTAGGCTGTCACCAGGGGTCAGTAGTCCCCTCGTTCCTCCCTGGCCCGGAGCGAGCCTTCCTCCCCAAGGGGAGAAAACTGCTGGGCTTGTTCCCAGGTATGCGGGATCAGGCCTGTGGGGTCCGGGGCCTGGCCCCTCCCCTGCACTGAGCTGTTCTTGGAGGAGGTCTGAGCACTTCTTCCCCATTTTCCAGATGAGCACACCGAGGGGCCTAGGCAGGCATACAGGGTGCCTGAGAGCTGAGCCTGGGCCGCTGTGGGCGCCCACCCAAGCTGCAGAGGCCCCCCAGAGGCAAAGGGGCCAACGGACCCCAGGCTGCACTGGAGGGGGTCTGTGTGGACCAGCGTCTGTCCATCTTTTTTTCATTGCTGCCCCCCTAAGGAGCCTTTTAGATCCTTTTTTCGAGTGCCCCCCACCATGAAAGCTTACTAACACGGACTGTTCATGTACTATGGCCCTTTGGAGTGTTACAGACCATGGTAGCATCCAAGATCTTTTTTGTCTCCGAGAGCCAATTTTGCCCCTGTTGAAAGGACATCCCTTAAACTAGGGTTTCTCAACCTCCACGGTACTGCCTTTTGGGGTGTCTAATTCTTGATTGCACATTGTAGGATGTTTGGCAGCCTCCCTGGCCTCTCCCCACTAGATGCTTGTAGTACCCCTCCCGAACAGAGCCAGGCTTTGCTGCATGTTCCCTGGGGGACCCCCAGCCCTCGAGAACTTTGCTGTAGGCAATCCCTAGCAGCTGAGCAGCCTCCCACCGGCCCCTCTCCTAACTGGAGATGACAGTGGTCATAAAATTAATGAAACTGGCAGTTTTTTCTACTCGTTTGGCATAAATACTTCCTATGTTAATATTTATGGCTTTGTACTACAATTATTATTATTATTATTATTTCAAGGTATGGTTGCGTTTCACCTGCCTCCAGCCACAGATCTGACTGGAGACCTGGTTTGCAACCTTGTTATGTGCCCTGCCTGGGGGGGAATCAAACCTGCGACCTTTGGGTTTGCAGGCCAGCGCCTTACCCACTGTGCTATCAGCCAGGGCTTACAATTATTTTTGTAGGTTTACCAGCTCTTTCCCCAAGACCAGCCTAGTTGATGAGGTTTTTCAGAGTCAAGGTCATATCCCCAGCTTTCAACAGGGCCTGGCTGAGCCCTCGACAACATTTTTTTAAAAGATGTATTTCTTTTTAGTGAGTAGGGGAGAGAGGGAGAGAAACATTGATGTGCGAGAGAAACATCTATCAGCTGCTTCCCACCTGAGGACCTGAGTGCCCACAGTCCAGGCATGTGCCCTGACCAGAGTCAAACTGGTGATCCTTTACTTTGCAGGATGAAGTCCAAGCAACTGAGTCACTCCAGTCAGGACTCAACAACCTGTTAAAGCAAGTTAGTGCCATGGAGAAAAAAATAACAGAGCTTGGAGCCCAGGGCCTGGGGTTCTGGTCCCAGGGGCGTCAGTAACTCATGTGTGACTCACCTTCAGCAATTTCCTGACATTTAAAATGAGGGGCTAAGTCATCTCCAACATTGTCCCACACGTCTGTGTGGTGTGTGTTCAAACTGTTACACATCAAAGATATTAGCTAAGAAACTGTGGAGAGAATACAGACTGATGTCCTAAGGGCCTTGGGTGATATGTCAGCAGTAACTGGCCAACCCAAAGACCTTCATGAAGAAGCCGAAGAACACAAACTGCCAGATCTAGGATGACTGGGAGGAAGTGAGCACTCCCTGGGCCTTGCGGAGACCGTGCAAAGACTTCACATGATGTTATGTCATTGTCACTCCATTACAACTTGGGCATTATTCCCATTTTCCAGATAAGAAAATTGAGGTGTAAAGACGTTAAACCTAACTGGGATTGAGAGCCAGGTCTGTCATTTCAAGTGCTACACTGGGAACCTTGTGGTCTAACTTTGCATGTCATGCTCCAACTCAGTCGTCAAAACCATTGAGAAGTCTTGAAATTGTCAGCATAACATGAGCAAACTATGCCAGCCCTTTTCTAGGCAGGCCTGTTGCTGAACCTGTTTACTCCAACAGTTGCACAGCACATGTCTGTGGGTGTCACCATTGATGCAAGTGGCTGGAGTCAGACAATTCATTCCAAGGGTGCTAGGCAAGCAAAGAATGACATGGCTCTGCCTTGGGTATCTTCTGCTCTAGTTAAGATCAGAACATCACCCAAACAGCCACCACGTCTTGCATTAACTGGGGACCTGGCCCGCAACCCAGGCATGTGCCCTGACTGGGAATCGAACTTGCAACCCTTTGGTTTGCAGACTCAATCCACTGAGCCACGCCAGCCAGGGCCCTGCTTTGCTTAATTCTACAGCCCTGGGCACCAATCCTGGCACCCACCACCTCCAAGGCAGGCAAAGGAAAACCTTGAGGTGCGGGGAAAGGGTTTTGGAGACTTGGGGCAGTGTGTGGTCCATGCTACAAGTGTAAAATAGAGGGTGATGGAGATTCGAATAGGCAAGAGAGAACTGAGAGAACAGCTTTCCTAGGCTGCAAGGGCTGTCCCACATGAAGGGGCCCCAGGTGACATGGGTCAGAGCTAAGGAGGGTCCTGCTGCAGCAGCAGATTGAGTTGCTAGAGAAGGAAGGACTTGGTGAGGGGGCTGGGCTGAGGGCGAAGAGCTAAGCGTGGAGGGAGGCACCTCCGCCAGAAGCAGGTATTTTCCTGAAGACTGACCTTTGCTGGGGGGTCTCGTTAGCCCAGCCAATGAGTGTCAGGAGGGCAACTGGAACTCCGGTCTGCATGGTGTCTAGCCTGCGGCCTTGCCTGTGTTAGCCTTTCCTGTAGCCACCCGCCTTGACCGTGATCACTGGTCTCCCTCCAGACCATTCTTCTTGCTCTTAGAGCTCAGAATCCCTAGAAAGCTGGTTGTGGGAGAGTGGGAAGGACCAGACCAGGCAGGCTGCTTGTGGTCCCAGGCAAGGCCCCACCAACCTCACTGGATCTCCATCTCCTAATCTCATTCCTCCCCCTGGCACCTCACTGGGTTGTTACGGGATCAAAGGGAAAGATGGGTGTGAAAAGTAGGACATCCTGTTCTAGTGTTTTGTTCATTCAACACGCTCAGCACCCCAGAGTGGCAGGCAGTGAACCGGAAGTTGCAGGTCCTGCCTGGATTTTGCAAAGCCTGAGAGTCCAGCCAGACCCCCTGCCTCTAGTCCTGCTCCACTACCCCTCTGTGGGACCCTAAGCACATTCCTTGACTGCTGCATCTCTGAAGAGGGGAGGATGCTAGTACCTAGTACCGTCCCAAAAGGGGCCTGGAGTCACTACTTCAGGGTGCTGGGCAGGACCTGCTGAATAGCTTGTGGGACTCAGTGCAGAGTGCAGCCGCAGGGCGTGCAACAAGGCGCAGGGCCCTGGGCACTGGGCACACAGCGCGAGCCGGCCCCGGGGCTTGGAGGCTGAGCTCTGTCAGGAATGAGTGCCCTTGTTACAGTGAGGAGCTTGGAGGTTTCCACCGGGTGCCAGGGTGGGCTGGGTCACACCGGGACACACCAGCGAGGAGGATGAAGCCCCCAGCTCCCTCCTTCTGCCTGTGGTCCTCTAGCCTGGCTGAAGAGGCCATCGCTGTGGAATGCTGGGTCCCCAGCACCTGCCAGGAGGCCACGGTGACGGTGTGCACAGCCTGGCTCTGGGCTGATGGGCCCCAGCCTGGGCAGCTGTGGCTGTGGGTGGGCAGGTGCCGGCCAGCCCCTGGCAACTAGACTGCTACCTGGAACAAGTTCCCGCCCCAAGGCAGAGGGGGGATGGGAGAATCAGGGAGCTTTGAAACACATGGGTCGGGGCTGCTGGCCAAGCCTGGGGAGGGTGCATGTAGGCATGTGGTGTGTGTGTGTGTGTGTGTGTGTGTGTGACAGAGAGAGATGCAGAGACAGAAAACGGTGGAGAGCTATCGGTACAGGCATGCGCCGCTTTTCAAAAGTTCGCAGGATGCCCACCGTGGTGTCCCTGGGGACAGATCACCTTCCAAAGGAACCACTTGCCCTTGAATCCTTGTCTCTGGGGGCCTCCACCCGTCCCCGGTCTGTGCTCAGGACCCTGGCCCGGGCTGATGCACCGGGCAGGAGACGCCACAAGACGCACGTGTGGCTGTGAAGTTTAGCCAGGGTTTTCTAGGCCTTTGCTCATCATCTGGCCCAGCGGCCAGGGAGAGCGGGGATTGAACAATCTCAGCACCTGCTAGATTCCAGCTCTTTCCCACCACTGTTTCCATTTTATAGATATGGACACTCCCAGAGGTTGCGTCTCCTGCCAGGCTCCCACAGGTCAGATGCCAGCCACTGCCGGGACTCAGACCCAGGCATCCTGTCGGAGTGGCACTATTGACATCCTGGGTTGGATCATTCTTACAGCAAGGGCTGTCCAATGCATTGCGGGATCTTTGGCCTCCACCCCTAGTGGCCAAGAGCACCCCTCTCCAGTTGTGACAATCGTAGATGTTTCCAAACATTGCCAAATGTCCCCAGAGAAGAAGCACTGCTTAACCACCTGCCCAGGGGGCACGGGAACCCAGATGGGCCAGAAAGGCTGCATGACCATGAACTCTCGCTGCCTCACGCCCGCTCGCCCCTGTGTGCCAGCTGCAGGCAGGGTGTCGTGCCTCAGTCTTGCCCTCGGTAAAATGAAGAGGTTGACTGTGTTTCTTCCATGTATAGAAACCTATTTTAACCCCCGCCCCCCAATGTTGGCACCATTTGTCCAAGTGCTCTGAGGCCTTAGAGCAGTCACGCTGGAATATGGTCACAGGGTGCGTTTGTGATCTGGTCGGACCCCAGGGCTCCTGAATCTCCCCACTGGCCTTTTTTGGGTCCACATGGGACACTCCCTGGCTGGCACACAGGTGGAACCTGGCCGGCACACAGGTGGGACCTGGCTCTCAGGCGCGCTCCACCCAGCCTGTCCCTGTCCCTCAGACCCCAACCCCAGGAGCGAGTTCTTCGCCTCGGCCACCCCACAGCTGCTGTCTACCAGCCCTGGGCAGCCAGCCCTCCATTATCTCCAGGGGCTGCACGTGACCCTCTTGCCGCACCACCTACTGGGAATCGCTGAGCAGAGGCTCATCCTGGGCTTCTCCTGGGCCCGGAGCTGCCTCTCAGCGGACTCCACGGCAGTCTGGGGCGGAAGGCTGTCGGCACCAGACAGGCAGAGGCGGCCAAGCCAAGGCAGGCTCCCTGCGGGGACGGGGTCGCCCAGTTCAGGTCCCTTCCTTTGTCCCGCCCACGTCTGCTCTGTCCAGGTTGGCAGAATGTGCAGGGCTGGGAGGTGGCACTGCCCCAAGTTGGGGGAGTGGCAGCAGGTCACGGGGGCCAGGCTTGGGGTGGACTCACCCAGCTCAGGAGTGTGCCATGCTCCTGTGGTGCGCTGGCAAACCAGTTCTCCGGGAAGGGGGACAGGGGAGCCCTGAGTGTGGCACGGGGCAGTTTCTGTGGTGTAAATGGTCCCAACATGGCCCACTCGGGCTCCCATGATGGCATCACCATCACTGAAAGCACTGAGCTCAGTGTCGGGGAGAGTCCGCTGTCCCAACACAACTGGTGCCTCTTCCTGCCTCCCTTTGCCCCCCACCCATACTTCCTTGCCTTCTATGGGGTTGAAATGCGGGAGTCCCAGCAGTCTGTGCACAAAAGCCTCCTCCACAAGGTAGGGGATTTCGGTCCTAACCCCTGGACAGCAATCTTGAAGCTCTCTGGGATCCTCTGCAGCAAAGCCCTGTATTTTCCAGTTCCGTCTGATGAAGAAATTGGGGCCCAGCAGTGCAGGGCTGGGTGGGGAGCCCTTGCCTTCAGCCCAAGTGGGCTCCCACAGGCAGTTCGTGACCGCCTCACCCAGCTGGGCAGACCCCTCCCGGTGCAGGGGTTTGAACGTGCACTTGGAAAGCGCTGCCTGGGCGGCACATGCACTAAGTGTTCCGGCCAAAGAGGTAAATCGCATTTACTCCAAAGGAAGTGGCCCCACTTCTCCAGGTAAGGTGCGGCGAGGGGAGCGAACGCAGAGTTGCCCCAGGACAGTGGCAGAGATGGACCTGTTTCCTGCTTCAGCGGATACCCTTAACCAGACACTCCATGTTCACTCCTGGCCTTTGGGGAAGGAAGGAGACACAGCCGGGAAACAGAGAACACGTTGACTGGTGTGGCTCAGTTTACTGAGCGTCATTCCACAAAGCAGAAGGTTGCTGGTTTGATTCCCCGTCAGAGCAATTGCCTGGGTTGTGGGTTCAGTCTCTGGATAGGACTCGTACAAGAGGCAACTGATTCGTGTTTCTCTCCCTCTCTTTCTCCCACCTTCCCCTCTCTCTACAAAGAAAGAAATTCTTAAAAAAAAAAAAGACAAGGTAGAATGAGGCAAGGAGTTTTTCAAGCTGCCACTTGGAGAAGCCTGTAGAACCACATGTTTCCGATTAGCATCACACCTAGGGGTAAGTTTATCAGTCTGGTCCTGGACCACAATCCAGAAATACTCAGATCATGAGATGGAAGCCAAGTTCACACTCCCTCTGGTCTGTGGAGTTCAATAAAATTAACACGGACATGTTTTGATTATTTTTTAGTGGAAACAATAATAGTAAGATATACCGCAGAGTATTTTCATAGAAGACTGAAAATTTCCCCCTTCTTTATTTTCTTGAATTTTTTTTTTTTTAGAGACGAAGGAAGGGAGAAGAGAATGAGAGAAACATTAATTTGTTATTCCACTTATAATTTACGCATTCATTGGTTGCTTCTTGTATGTGCCCTGACTGGGGGTGTCACACTGTCACCCCTGGCATATTGAGATGATGCTCTAACCAATGGACCTGCCTGGCCAGGGCTCCCCTTCTTTCTAATACAACTTACCCTGACACTTACACATGCTGTCTAAATTTAATCTGTACATCATAGTTGTTTAATACCCAAACAGTATTTGGCCAGTCCCATTTTTAATCTGTAATCTTAAGTGACATACTTAATTGGTACCATATCAGGTCACAGATAAGAGAAACCAAGAAAAAGAGGGTGAATGGAGCCTTGAAGGGACTGGGGAGCATGTCAGCTGTAAAATGGAGGAGGAGTAGCTGCAGGCTTAGGGAGCACCTGTGTACAAGGGAAAGGGACAGAGGGCTCACAGCACCCGTGAAAAGGGACATTTCCGTAGCAGCTAGTACTCGAGCCCAGAGGGACCCATGAAGTCAGAGGGCCCTTCCCCCACCCCTAGTCCAGTGTGAGTCTCGTCACTGGTATGATTTGCTGTTCTTCCTGCCCCAAACATGAGGAGCCACCCACGGTCTTACCTCACCTATAACCTCTACTTTTTCAAACGCAGCTGCTCCAGCCACCAACATGGTGTTGCCCAGTTTTCCCTCTCTGGTTAACCTCATAGGGTCCTCATATAGGTAAGAATGGTCACATTGAATTCTTAATTAGGCTTCAAAACAACCAACAGTACAAACCCTGTCAGATCCTGCTGACCTCCCTTGTCTCCTGGAAGATAGGCTGTTTCAGATCCTTTGTCCCATTGTTCACAAAAGGGACCGGACCCAAATGTGTTTCTTTGGCTCCTCCATTACAATTAAATTTTCTGAACATGCTGAAGCACTTCTTAAACCTAATTCCTGATAGTGAAATCAGCTGAGCTATTCATTAAGATGCAAATTCATGCTCTGGCCATGTGGCCTAGTTGGCTGGAGCGTGGTCCTATAACTAAAAGGTTTTGAGTTTAATTCCTAGTGCCTAAGTTGCAGGTTTGAGCCCCAGCTGGGGTGCACATGGGAGGCAACTGATGTTTCTCTCTCCCCGCTTCTCTAAAATCAGTAATATATATGTTTAAGTGAGCAAGGCTATTTTTTAAAATAGGTAAAATGCGATTTCAAGGGCTACTCCCATTGAGCAAGACTCTCTAGAGGTGGGGTCCACTTTCTGCATTTAATAGGTAGTTCTTAGGAGACTTCTGGGCCTAGGATTGGCAATTTGGCCAATTAACCACCTTTCCAAAATATTAATTCTTGCTCCAGGGAAAACACGTGGGCTCATGAGTACAGAAGTAGCAGGTGCCAGTTGCTGAATGCTACCAGGTGCTAGCATTTATGTGTCCATCACCTTTAATGCGCTCATAAGGCACCTGCTATACCCATTATACAGTTGAGGAAATTCATCCCATTTGTTAGGACGTGGCATATTGACACGAAGTCCATGGTTGTTAGTTACATCATTATGCCTTGTAGACTCAGATGGCTAACTGCAAATGACAGTAGTCATCGAAACAGCCATCAATGCTGGGGGTGTGACCGGTCATTGAGCGTGTCACGTGACAGACACTTGGTTTGATGCTTTGGTATTTAAGGTGTTAGTAAACTCTACCTCAGGACGTCTTATAAGTACACATCTCCAGCCAGATGTGAAAGGGCTCCTTTTTTTGGTGACTGGTCTCTGTAAGGAGTGGAGACTGTTAGGAGAAGCCTGTTCATTTAAGCAGGAGTCCAGGCTCTTTTTATTTTTGAATTGCTTTTAGAGAAGGGAGGGGGGAAGAAAGGGAGACATCAACACAAAAGAGAAGCATTGATTGCCTGCCTTTGGTATGCGCCCAGATTCGGGGTCAAACCCACAACCCAGGTTCGTGCCCTGACCAAAACCCGCGGCCTTTCAGTTACAGGGTGATGCTTCAGCCAACTAAACCACACTGGCCAGGGCCAGTCCAGGCTTTTCATCAGTAAGTGTCTTGTTGGGACTCCCAGGAAGCAGATACAAGGCTGAATTAGATGTCAATTAGTTCGGTCAATCACTTGTTTAAGTTAAGACCAAGGTGGCTTTTCGGGGGTCTGAATTATCCTGGTAAGTGCTGCTTTTCCGCTCTAACATGTTTTAGCCAAGCCATTTTGGTAGAACTAGTCTGCAGGCCTGACACCTAATAGAGGCAAAAATTAGGAGGAAAATAGCTGTAGCTGCAGGAGGTCTTGTCTGGATTGGTAGTCACCGACTCACCCCACCCCGGGGCTTGGGGCACCAGGGCAGGGCTTGTCTCGGGGGAGCGACCTCCCTGACCAGGCAGTTGCCTCTCCAGCAACATGGCAGCGTGAGCCCCGGTGAACGTGTCCCCAGCCTTTGGTCAGCGCTTAGCAAGCTTGTTTAGTGGGACAAGGTATTTAAAAATACTCTTGACAAGGACATTCATTTCTTCTTTTAGGGAGTACTGAGGCCTGGAATTTCCCACTCCAGGAGGGATGCCTAACATGCTAGAAATTCAGCAGCAGCTTTGTGGAAATGAACCCAGTGACAAAGCAGTGGACAGAGTAGTTTATTTTCTTGTTAGTAACAGTATTTGTCCACCCTGTGTCAAACCCTGAGCCAGCAACTTTCCCCAGGCTGCCTGGGGAGGTATAGGAAAAGGAACACACAAGGCAGACAAGGCATGGGAGAAAGAACTACTTTCTTTCAAGACACGGGAAGTGGAGATTGTTCATTCCCATGGCGAAGAGGATGAGAAAGGCCACCATGAGGCAGAAGAGCCCCACGGCCTCTCAGGGGGTAAAAGCCCAGAATGGCTAAGAACTGCTACTTCAGAGAATGGTTCCTGGCATAACCAATGGTGAGGCTCCCACAGTCCCACTTCCAGCTCCAGCTCCTGCCATCCCTACCATGACAGCCCCAGCCCCCGTGAACTTGGCTGCGGTGTTCACATCCCTGGAGATGGTGCTGGGTTGGAAGCTGCAGCTAGAAATGAAGGGAAGTTGGGGTGCAGGGCTGCCAAGCTACGGAGGCCCTCACCTGCGTGGCCACTACTGCAGCGACTGATCAGCAGCTGAGGTGCTCCAGACCAGTGAGGGGGTGGGGACCAGCTTAGCTCAGGTGTCCGTGAAGTTTCCAGGGAGAGGCTGTGGCGGCAGAGTTGCTGAGCTCTGGCTCCGCAGTAACAGTCCTTCCACTCCCACCTCTGCCAGTTAGATACTTCAGAAATCCAAGGCCTGGGTTCTTGTAAAACAGAAATGGTAGGATCTATCTTACAGGGTTAAAGGAACTAACACAAGGAAGCTCTAGAGTAATGTCTGGTACATAGTAACTGCTCAATAAACAGACACTAGCAACCCAAAGCCTCGTGTTCTGCCACAGGGCGGGAATCTCGTCTCCCACCGGCACCTGGTGATCACCTCTTCTTCCAAGAGGTTAAAGGCCACGGGGATTGGAAGGCCCAGGATGCCACCTCCACGAGTGATGTTTGTTGGCAGTTTATCCCTGACCACCAATCCGTCCCTGTACTCTTCCCTCGGCGAGAGGGACAGGACATTTTCACCAGTCTGCAGGATGCTTGGCGACAGGCAACTTCCTCTCATGCCTCTTCCATTTCTCCATATGGAGCCAAGGCCTTATTCCAACTTTTCAGTTTGTTTTTATTTCAAAACTTTCACGAGAACTCTTAATAACAACCATCTGATCCACGCAGGTTCCAGGTAATGCACGTTTTTTAAATTACGTTTATTTAGCATATGTACACATAAAAGAAAAATCGCCCTCTAATCCCACCCAGCAGAAAACATGCACAAACCCAAGGTATATGTGAGGGGAGGGCCCCAGCCCCAAGTTAGTGGTTGGCATGGTGCATCCTGCGAGTCAAGCCGCAGTCAGGAGAGGGCTGGACTGACGTGTCGGCAAGCCGAGGCTCCCACTGCTGGCCCTAAAACAGGCGCGCGCCATAGCCGAAGGTCTGCTTGATGCCCTCGAAGTAGTAGCGCTGCCAGCCCTGCCGTGTCCTCTCCTCCTCGGGAGCAGGGATGCCTCGGCCTTCCATGCACAGTTCTGTCTCTCCATTCTTGTCAATGAAGGTCAAGGTGATGGTAGCAAAGTGCCCTGAGGGAAGGCAGAGGGGAGAGAGGTTTCAGGTCCAGGGGTTGAGACTAAGGACAAAATTCTGGGCTTAATGGCAACAAACAAGTATGGTTGCTAACCTTCCGGCCAAGATTTAAACCTCCACTTCATCACAATATGTTTCTCAGGAACCTAAAATAACCAAAGAGGTCAGTCCATACTTTAGATCAGCATTTTCAACCTTTTTCATCTCATGCCACATGTTAACTAAAATTATGCAGCACACTGAAAATATATATTTTTTTGCCAACCTGACCAAAAAAAAAAAAAAAAAAGTACAATTTTTATTCATTCACACCAGGTGACTCTTAACCTTTTTATTTGACAATCTAAGGGGAAAAGAGGTCAGTGGCCTGACCAGTCAGGTATTGCATGTTTTAAAAACTGTATGACACACCAGCTGAAATAGCTGCTACAGGCCCTGGCCTGGTAGCTTTGTTGGAGCGTTGCCCTGGTACATCAAGGTCATGGGTTTGATCCCCGGTCAGGTCATGTACAAGGAATAATCGATGAATGCATAAATAAGTGGAACAACAAATGGATGTTTCTCTCCCTCTCTTAAAATCAATTAAAAAAAGAAAGAAAGAAAGAAAATGGCTGTTATAGATCAATGTATCCAAACCTAGCCAGATTGGCCATCTGCCTTTCTTATAGAACTATCATCTGTGCAAAGTGGACCACAGAGCGGATAGCTTCTGCAGTGGTATTACAATAGTTCCTCATTTCTCCTCTTACTCCTAAGCGAGGCCTGGTCAACTGCCCAGGTGAAATTTCAGTGGAGCAAATGGAAAGCCAGAAGCCACCAATATATACAATCTTTCTTCCATTAGTTCTTCTAGGAAGACTAGTATTAACTCCACTAAGGAATAAATTCTAGGAAAGCAAGAGAATTCAAATGGCAGCATTCTTTTGAAAAACAAAATGAGGTGCTACTAACCAGAGATTAAAGCCTTAATTACACCCACAGAGCTGGAAAAAGAGAGAAATGTTATTATTCTGACCAGACAGAGGCTGCATGCTGGAATTGGGTGCTAGCAGGTACTCACCAGGTCAGTGAATTCCCCAGTGACATTGCCATCTACCAGGTGAAACTTCCCACCTTTGTCTGCTTCTAACACTGCAGGAGCATGGGTAAAGGCCTGAACCAGCTGTAGGGGAAAAGACAAAAACCAGGAGGTAGGGAGGAGCTGCATGGCTCTCAGAGGGACCCAGAGACAAGGCAACGGAGACTGGCGTGCCCCAGCTCTCATCCTGAAGACACCACCTTGTCCGATGAACCTGGTTCAGGTTCCATTCTGTTCCACTACAAACCACGCTATGCCTTGAGTGAACTGGAATTCATAACATTACTTCATCCTCATTTTCTAAAAAGAATGATTCCTGTAGTTCCCACTTAAGGTAGCCACACGTACAGATGAGGAAGAAGAAGGCAAGCACCCTTTGAGGACTGGGCTGAACTGAAGTGGGCTCCTTTGCCTGTGCTTGTGTGAGGAAGGCCTCCAGGTTGTACTCATGCAGAAGGGATGTGCCCACAACCCAAGTCACCTGGAACAGCAGGTGCCATGAGTATATTTACATATTTACCTCTTGGGTGGTAAGCACTCTATACAGCTCCTCTGGTGATGTCAGGAAGGTGTCTCTAAGGGTGATCTTACAGGTGGGGATTTTGACACCAACAGGTGTGGCCTGGGCTTTTGAAGGAGCAGATTTAGCCTGTGAAAGTCATAGTGAAAATTGTCAGTTTAGAGAAATGGTAAAACCTCAATTAATACAGCTTCAGGGAAAAATCTGCCATTTATTCTCCCATTTTCACTCCAAGGCTGATTACTCCAGGGGGTTGGGAGGGAATTTGTGTTTATGGGTGTTTCAGTCACAAGGGAAACTTTTCCAGGAAATTCTCAATTGCCACCAAAAACAACCACTTCAGGTGAGGGAAGACTGATACTGTTTTAAGAACCCATCAGCCAAAGGGCATGCTACAGTGAATCATTAGGCATTTCTGAAGGGCAGAGAGTAATTCTCAAACAGAACTTCTATGCTTAAATTGCCAGAAACTACCATCCCAACCCCACCCCTATCTCCAAAATATCCTTCTGACAAAGGTCATTAGGGCTGAAAACTGAGTGCTTAGTCTAAACTATGCAAGTTCCATTTCTAGAAAAAAATATTTGGGGTGAAATAGATCAATTTCCTGATAGGTGAAGCTAGTGCTCTAACCCGACACCTTGATGAAATTGCTGATATCAAAGTATAAAATACCAACACCAGTTAGAAATAATACTGAAGACATATATGGTTGAAGACCGTCCTGTGTTCTCAACATAACTGGTGTAGAATGCAACCAAGAGTTTATTAGACGTTTAAGTCCCTAATGGCTTCCACTTGCTCTAGGAATAGTTATAAATGAATAAAAACCAGGTGAAAGATGAGCTGACAGACAACCACATACTGTGGACTCTCAAGAGCTGTGGCTTAGAGGTTAGGGCCCAAGAGAAAGCGCTGGAATTAAGGAGGCAGCGTCTCCCGTTCCAGACAGCCTCCCACTCTGCCACCTGGGAAAACGGTTTACCTTGCGCTCCTCAGTTTTCCGTGCTGGCCGAGAGTTTGGGTCTACGGACTCTCCGTTCAGTGTAGGCAAGATCATGCCCTGTGTGAACTCTGAAAAGACAAAAATCCCAGCTCTTGGAAGTTATTTCTTATAATAGCTGAGCTCTGGGGCTTTGAGCAGCTTAAATATGGCCACCTTCACCAAGAATGAAGTAACGACCAGGAAAGGGTCTATCTCCTTTACATTCTTACCTTTGGTCCATGCTAGACAGGTATCCTAGTGTATGCTATACAATGGAGTATGTTCACTGAGATCATTTTGAACCCCTGACTCAGTTGGAAGCACTGTAAGTTGTTAAATGTATGTTAAGTCTATTATGGATGGTAGTTGCACTTCCAACTTTCAGAGTGAGGAAAGACACCCAAGGATGCATGTTTAGTACCCTCTCTTCATTCTGCCTACTGCTGGAGAACAGCTAACTTAGTTACGGCATCAAACACTGGTCCCCACTTATATGCTGGTTCCCTCAGATGCTCATTCCACGCAAAACACACCGGCAGAACTGGAGAGAGCTGAGGGGTTAGTATTCTAATCACCCACTAGATGTCTATGGAGAGTGTGCATCAAAGCTACTCCAGGACAGTGCCCAAGTAGTCAGTCTGGGGATTCCAAGTCTTTAGATCAGTGCTATCCAACAGAAATATAACGCCAGCCTCAAATATATTTTTAAATTTTCCAGTAGCCACGTAAAAAGTTACACAGGTAAAATTAATTTCAGTAGTACATTTAACCCAAACTATCAGTTCAATACATTATCAATATCAAAAAATTTTACATTCTACATTCTTTTTTGTACTAAATCTTCAAAATCCATTTTATTTTATACTCAAGGTACATCTCTCTCTGAACTAGCCACACATTCAATTGCTCAATCACCAACACATTAAGACAATGCATCTCTAGACCTTTCTCTTACTCAGACTTAACAGAATGACTTCAAGATGAAGCAAGCCCCTCCCCCAAAATCTTTACCCAAGTGCCGAAGAACTACCAAGCCCCTTAATTAGAGTCTGGCAGGTGGAAAACTATCGACTACTGAAGGGGTACCTGTTTTGAGGGTGCTGATGTAAATTCCCATTGCTTCTCTGAGAAGTTTCACCCCTTCTTCTTTCATTAAGGCCACGAGATTTGTGTCAGGCTCATCTTTGGCAAGGCTCACACTAATCTGAGTGAAAGATCAGAAGTAGGTAGTAAGTAACTTGTAGAAAGTGGGTGCTGAGCAATCAGCTAATTGATGTTTCCAAAGGGAACATGTAAGAGGTGGGGTATGTGTACAATCTCCCTGAGTGTTCTCTCTGCCAAGGGCAAGGGGGCTCGTGTGGAACCCACATGACTAGCGAATCAAAGTTGCTATAAAGGTGCCCCCAGGGCACCACTGACCCAGAAAGTCATCTGTAGACTGGGGTTCTGAGTGCTTGGCCCACAAGAGCTCATTTTTCTCATTCAAGAATAGGAGGACGTGCAAGACTCAGGTGAGGGGTTAGGAGCACAAACCTCTATTTCATCCACGCTGTTTTCATCAGACAAATTGGGGATCTCCACATGTCCCTTGTACTGCACTCCAGACTTAGACGTTCCTGTCCAAAGCAATGCAACGTCATTATTCTCCTCCTTGGAAAGAAAAGTCACCTACTCTGGCATCCTTATTACCTTCCACTCTGCTTACGTCTCTCGGACAACTGAATTGACCGTCTTTATTCTGAGAAAACGTGACACACCAGGTGTCTCCCTCTCAGGAGAAATGCCCTTCCTTATTAACATCTTTGAAACCAAGTGCGCTTATTACAGCGTGGGACACAAGCTGCATCAATTCTGCCAATACAGTCAGTTCCACTGGATGCTTATTTTAAAAATACAAATTTGTTCCAATTAGGGGACCTCTGATCATCCTCTAATAATTCATAGTAACATGAATCACTCCCATTTGCTTATATCCATGAGAAACACTAGATGAACAAAAAAAAACACACCCAGTTGGACCGAGCTTAGGAATACACAAAACCTATCTCACACATTGTTTTGCCAGTGGTCTAAAAGGAACCTGAGGAACCCAGCTCACTATGCCTGTTACAAGCCGTGCCACGCAGAACCTCAAAGTTCCTCCCGATTTCAGATTCTCCTTCCACGCTTCACGAGAGTACCTGCTGCACCTCCTCTGAGGCCACTTTCACAAGTAAACTTCAGGTCTTCTTCAAGGTAAGGTACCAGGCTTACTGTATTATTTATGTAGTTCTTAGAATTTAATGTTTAAAACTGTGCTAGCGATCTAAAATTTTTAAAAACATGTCACTGATGAAGCTTTTGGGTGTTGTGTTGTGTGTCTATGGGTCTCATAGAGTAATTTTGTATAGCGCAGTGATTTTTAGGAATACTTATGTCACACTATAGCAGGACTGACTATACTTTATACTTCAAAATTCACTGACAAAACACTTATTTTCACTTTACTAGGCCCTATTTTCTCAATCTATAAAGAGAGGATGAGGCAAGATGTTACCTCAGGTTCCTTTTAGACCACTATGCCTTAGTAGTTTAAAAAAAAAAACAGCAAAAAAGGAGATATATCTACTCTTCCCTTCTTTATTATTTATTTGAGAAATGTTGACAGGAGCACAAATTCATTTCATGCTTTGCCCCCCACACACACATCTTTAACTTTAGGGCCTTTTAAACTTCAGCCTTCCAACTAAAAGCTTATCTCAAGGACATATGCATGTATCAGAAGAGACATGAAACGGGAGGGTAAAACTGTCCCACATTAACACAGCTGGCTGGCCTGTTAGATTCACAGGATATAAGACCAAGACCAAAAGTCCTCCCTCACACTTTTAAATCATCCAAGTGATAGAAGTACCTCGTCTGAGAGTCACCTAAGGTATATTCACACAGACCAAGCCCCCAAATATAGGGGCACACCTACTTCACTGGTAGCTAACTCTTGAGACGCACAGAGGGAACCCATTTAGCGCCCCATAATAGCCGAGAAATTTCAGCATCTAATACCACTTTCTGTGAGATACCAAAACAGCACCATCTTCCTTGATGGTTCGTAAGGCCGCCAAACAGTTCCGCCCAGCTCTGTACCAGGCCAGTCAAGATGCAGTTCCCAGTCTTCTGGACAGCCCAGCACAGACTTACCTGTCCAGTTGAGTTTGATACTCCACTCATAGAAGAAGATCAGTTTGCCTTTGCGGTTGTTGATGGATGCCTCTCCATCAAGCTTGTTCACTTCTGTCACCTCACACTTGCCTTCCTCATTCTGCACCTGCACTGCCATGAACAGTGTTTTGAGTTTATCCGTGGACCAATTTGAAGCATCCCTCTCTGTCCTGCAAAACAGAAACAAGGCTATTGGACCAGCAGCCAAACAGAGGAGAATGCAAGGCTACAGGAGGCCCAACAAACAGTCTGAAAAGAACAAAATCCCTCAGTCCTACTTCAGAATGTCTATAAACATGTTACTCGGTTAGGAAGACAAGGGGTTATACAAGGTCCATGAAAACAACTGCCCCACAGCACGGTCACAAACTAAATCAGCTTAATGGCCAGGGGGTCAGCAACTGACACCTTAACCTGGCGCACGGTGACCAAGGGAGAACCATGCACCTCAGCTGAAGTCAGGAGCACAGCCTGGGCAGCACAACGCACAGAAGTCCTGGAAGGAATAAACCAACAATCTTGACCCAATTTGCACAGTGTTCTGATCCGTCAAGTTCAGACTGTGCTATTAACGCCCTACACATTGTGTGCCCTCTAGATGGCCATGAAAAGTGTAAGTCCAGGGCTTCAAAACAAACAAAAATTAGGTCAAACACTGTTTCTGTGAATAGGAGAGGAACGAGGCTGGCTGAGGTACAGAGAAAAAAAAATCACTTTCTGCCGGGAGACTTGCTAACTACTGGAGAAAAACTGCCCAAAGTTGCAACAAAGTAAGAACACTGTGGGGGAAAAAAAAAAAAGTACGAACAAAGTTTGGTGGCATCGGAGAAAAGAAGAAAACTACTTTCTGGAAGATTTCGTGGGGAGCAGGCTTCCGAAGGGGGGTTATAAAACCAGGTTTGCCCGGCAACCAGAAGTGGTGCCTGGAGTTGCAACAGGGCAACTTCCCGGTTCCGGGGGCGAGGCCCGGGCGTCTTCGCCACCCCCGGGCTCCTGGCACCCGAAGACCACGTTCTGCGGGCTCAAGTAGCGGCTCCTGCTTTCCATTTCACCCCGAAAACCGCGACGCAGGAATGCCGGCCACCCCGCCGCCGAGCCTGGCCCGGCAACCTCCCTGCCCAATCCAGGGCCCCGTTTGGGTCTGTCTCCACCGACCACGTGTGAAAATCTCCCCCCTCGGGTTGGAGGCAGACGCTGGAGGGGTTATGTTTTCACTTCTTCGAAACCCCTTCTCTGGGGATAGCCCTCCACGTTGCCCGTTACCCCCTAAACACTGAAACGGCGGCCGGGCGGGTATGGGGCTACGGACACCGGCACCAGAAGCACCACCCCCAGCTCCAGGCAGGGCTGCCGGGGTCCCAGCTTTGTCCGGGCTGAGGTTCTAGGGACCCTGCACCCCTGACCCAGCCGCAGTGCTCCCGTGGCCTGGCCCGCTAGCCCTCACCAGTGCCAGTTGTTGACGTTGGTGGCGTCTGCCCGCTCTTCCACGATCCAGCGTGGGTCACCCTCACCCCACTTGGCCATCGGCTTTCCTATCGCGCCGTCAGCAGGTCCTGAGCAGCCACCGCAACCACCTCAGTACCGCCTGGCCCCAGTCGCCTCGTCACCGGGTCTTGAGCAGCCACAGCAACCAACTAAGCGCCGCCTGCTCCCACCCGCCCGGCAGCGCCTGGAAACTACTAGAAGCGGCCGCAGAACCTTCTGGCTCGCTTTTCCCTCCACCCCCGCCCCCTCCCCGTCTTAACTTCCGGCTCCTCCTAACTCCCACCCGGTACTTCCGCTCCTCTTCGCCGGCCTCGGCTTCCCCTGCTGCTAGGGTCGTTTCAGTCTCCGTCAGGGTCTCCCCGAAGGGGTCTGAAATGCAATCGCTTGTTCGATTCTTCAATCCCTAGGGACACAAAGAACCTGTCTCATTGTTTCTCCCGACCCCAGTCAGCCCTGCTGAGCCTCCTGGGAATGGTAGTTTTGTCGCGTGACCCGCTAGATGACTCCGGAAGGTCACGCTGAAAGCGAAGGAAGAGCCTCGGGTACCGTGCCCTGGAGAGACTCTGGGAGTTGTAGTTAAGAAGCCCCGGCTAGTCCAAGCAGCGCGTGACTCCAGCGAGGCAAAAAACTACAACTGCCAGCATGTCTGGCGGCTCCGTGTGGCCTCAAGCACCCTCTGACCGCTGTTCCTCCCTGCTACGATCCCCTTCCGCCCTATTCTATGTCGCACAGCCAGTGTAGAAAAGCTTGCCTGGCGGTGGAAGGATCTGGCGCTTTCCTGATTGGGAGGGCTCGGTGTGGAAGAGGTGAGGGTGCCCCGAATCCCTTGGGCCGCATACCGGGCTGAGTGGAGCCTCCCTGCACCCTGATGCTGTCCCCCTACTCTTTAAGGCGTTCCTAACTCCCCCGAAGGCCTCACCTTCTTCCGGTCCGAGCGACCCCAGTCTGGTGGCTCAGAGTTGGAGCTGCAAGAGAGCCCCAGCGTTTGATTTTCAAACGAATCGCCCGAGGGCCTGCCGGCTTCTGGCAACTGTGGTAGATCGGTGACTTCCTGAACGTTCGCCCGTAGTTTAAACTCACATTTTCTAACCTTAGTTCATACCACGTAGGACTTTTTGACAGAGAATAAGTGAATCTGAATCTTAGCTTCTCAATAGGTGGTTTTTGGGATGTCCTGAGGCGGGGAGACGTGTTGGTTGTGGATTTTTAACTTTTTTTTTTTTTTCCGGTACACTCTGTTCTCATTCATGTTTCTGTTCTCCCCTCCTAGGCTTTTATTAAACAGATGGCAATAAAGACAATAACCTGAAGTATTTTAAGTCATGTTAAAACACTTTTCTCTTTCATTCTTAAAATTGGACCTAGTTGCTTTATAACTTCTAGAGCCATTAAATCGTTACCTCTTCACTTGCCAGGTAAATCTGGGTTCTGATTTGGAAATAGACCAATTGTCAAGTATCCATCCAAGTTGCATGGTTAAAAAAAAGATTCCACAGATCCCTCTGGTAGATTATTGGGTTTGTCAGACATATCCTATGCCTATCTGTAGATATTTACAGATGTTTATTTATTATAGTAAAGAATGGCCTGTCCTAGAATGAAAAATAGGACCACGTATGACAGAGGGGAAATGATCCAGGAGGCAGTAAACTGGGATCCTGGCAGCAAGGACCAAGGTGACTTGGATACTTAAATGAGGTGGCCTCATTTTCCGAATCAGTGAAATGGGAACGGAATCTGCCAGGCCTAATTAACAGTTCTGAGGATGACAGAGTAGGTGCTTTATTAAATTGGCACCTGTCACAGAGACATTTACAGTATATACTCTATACACACAGTGTTTGTGATGGCCACTTAGAATTTTTGTATTAAGTTAATTTTTGTCATCTTTAGGACTGCTTAGAAATTTCTAACTTCTTGCAAGATACCATAATTTATTAATAATAAAAGTTAATATTAAGTAGTAATTTAGTGTCACCCATGTATTAACTGGCTTAGGTCTCAACTATAAGGTAGGTTTATTTTTTTTTAACTAATTTATTTTTAATCCTCACCGGAGGATATGTTCGTTTATTTTAGAAAGAGAGGAAAGGGTAGGACAGAGAGACATTGATCGGTTTCCTACCATATATGCCCTGACTGGGGATTGAACCTGCAGTCTAGGTATATGCCCTGACCCAGAACCTTCTGGTGCCACGGGACAATGCTTCGACCAACTGAGCTCCCGGCCAGGGCAGTAGGTTTCTATCATTAATGTTCATTTTACAGATGAAGAAACTGAGAAAGGAAGATGTCAGTAAAATGTTAGGTACTTTGTTGTGTGTTTCCCAAGTCCTACTTATTCTTCACTGCAACCCTGTATAGTAGGTAGAATATCACTTTCTCCAAGCTTAGAAATAAAATTATTTACCCAGATTGTCCAGGATTGGAGAAACTAAGATTTGAACTCAAAGCTACTTAACTACACAGCCTATGCTTGTAACCACTACCAGGGATGAGTTCGTTGTCTACCAGGTTTTTACTTAGTTTTGACTCCCGGAAATTCAGTATGCAACAGAATTGTTGAGTGTCATCTGGGTTCAGTAGAATGGGAAGGGATCAGGTAGTGAATATTCCCAACCATAGCTTTGCCATCCCTATGTTCCCTGAAACCACAAAGTCGGAAGGGGAAAGTAGAACATATTAAGGACCATCAGAAGCCCCAACAGGACTGCCAGGATGAGTATTTCTCAAGCTTCTCTTGAGAAAGGTGCTACTGAAATGAAAGGAAAAGCAAACTGATCCTTAAGAATTTGACACTATGGAGCCCTTGGAGTTATTTTTGGTGCTGTGGAAGTTTTGGACCTTGTTCTTGGATTAAATCAGTTTTCATTCTCATCCAGTTGGCATCAACAGCTTAGTTTGTAATTGTAGGGCAAATTTTTTTCAGACAAATTTAGTTTTCGAGTAGTTCTGAGAGGGGTTTGTGGTCTTTTGACCAATCCCCCCGCCTCTCTCTCTCTCTCTCTCTCTCTCTCTCTCTCTCTCTCTCTTGCCCATGCCCTCACTTCCTAAATTTGGGCAGATACTTGTTACAGGTATATGTTGAACTCATGAATGCAGTTATGATGTTTGTTTATGCTTTGATCTTGGGTGTTCAGCCAAGTTGGTGATGCATTTTTTTTTTTTTTCCCTCTGTCCCCCCACCCACCCACCCATTCCCCCCAAAGTCAATCCCACCTGTTGTCCATGTCCATGGTTCCTTTATACTAGGTTCTTGGTGATGCATTTTTAAAACATTTGCCTGCCTTGTGTGAACTCTCTACATACCTATGCTGAATACTCCAGCTCTGTTATAGGGTCCTTCAGGGGAGGTACCATGTCTGTCTTATATTTCTTTTTTTTAGATTTTATTTACTGTTTTTAGAGAGAGGGAGAGAGACATCAGTGTATGGTTGCCTTTCACCTGCCTCCAGCTATGGACCTGGCTTGCAACCTGGTTATGTGCCCTGGCTGGGAATCAAACCAGCGAGTGACCTTTGGGTTCGCAGGCCAGTTCCTTATCCACTGTGCCACCAGCCAGGGCTGTCTTGTATTTCTTAAATGTCCCTAACACCATCTGAGAGAATGCCTTGAACAAAGTAGGTATTTTAGGAATGAATGACTACTTGTGAGTAATTCAAGGATCAAAAGCATGGTTTGATCAGTTGGATTCCCAGGGGCTTGATTTTGTATAGCAGGTTCAGTATTTGCTTCACCAGATTCTTTTATACACATCCCTGATTACTGTAGGAAGTTCGTAGTTTGGGGCCAGGGGTATCTGGAAACAGACATGTATTGGTTTTCCTCTCACTGCAGATGAATCGGACAAAAGGTGATGAGGAGGAATATTGGAACAGCTCCAAGTTCAAGGCTTTCACCTTTGATGATGAAGATGATGAGCTCTCACAGGTAGGTTTCCATAAACAGTTGCTGAAGATCTCACCCTTGTCTACAGCACCTTTAAAATTCCTTCCCCTTCCGGACTTGGTAACCTGGCTTTTGGCTATGTCTCCATTAGGCTCAGAAATGTTTTGGGTCAGATCTTTAGAAAAGTATTCATGAAGAGTTCTCAGAAAAGAACCATAAGGATTGTAAAAACCAACTATCTGTCCTTTATATTCTGTTGTTGGGGTTTTTTTTTAAAGAAACTTCAATTTTTTTTAAAAGATTGTATTTATTATTATTAGATAGAAGGCAGGGAGGGAGGAAGAAAGGGAGAGAAACATCATTGCGTGGCTGTCTTTTACCTGCCTCCAGCTAAGGACCTGGCTGGAGACCTGGCTTGCAACCTGGTTCTGTGCCCTGACTGGGAATTGAACCAGCAACTTTTGGGTTTTCAGGCTGGCACCAGTCCACTAAGCCACACCAGCCAGGGCTTGTCCTTTATATTCTTAAGAAAACTCAATTTATTTCTGTTTTTGCCCCCTAAGAACCCAAAGTCATTTATCATGTGGTGTAATTTATTTTATATGAAAGACGGACTGGATTGAAAGTTTTGTGTTTATTATGTCTGTTTTATAAATTGGGGAACATTCATTTTTGGCCAGGTGGGTAAACTCGATTACACAGCAAGGCATTGCCAGGAGTATGATTAGAACTCAAAAGTGGCTTTGATTCTCCTTAACTCCTTTGTCGCTGGATTGCAGTGTTGGCTAAAAACCAGTCTGTTTTCTTGGCAACTGTCTAGCAGGCTAGGTTTTGTATTATAGAAGGTGAAACTGTTGGCCATCTTCAACTTCCAGTTCCTCAGCCTTTTGGTTTTCAGAGAAAAGGATGGGGGTTGCTGATTGCCTGAATGTCCTGCCTTGTACCCCTTTGCAGTTAAAGGAATCCAAGCGGGCGGTGAACAGCCTTCGAGACTTCGTGGATGATGATGATGATGATGACCTGGAGAGAGTCAGCTGGAGTGGAGAACCTGTGGGAAGTATGTAGAAAAGACCCTACAAAGGCACTCATCGTCAGGATTTTTATCACTAATGAAAGCTCTGCTTGTTTGTCTCTTCAGTGCTTGCCAGGAAAGGGAATGAGGTTGGACTGTTTTCAGTTACACACATCTGGAGACTTAACCCCAGGAGAAGATATTTGGGGAAATGCAGCAGTAGTTCCCACATGGCTAGGTCCACTGTGCTAGAGCTAATACTTGGCTGGCTATATTAGACTCATCTGGGTGCTTCTTAAAATCAGATTCCTAGGCTTCCCTCCAGAGACGGACTCAGTAGGTGGTTAGAGCAGAGTAGAGGGGGTCTCAATATATGAGTACGACAGAAACTTCTAACATGCAGTCATATTTTAGAACTGCTGACTTAAGTGCTCATAACTGGTTGGCAGAACAAAATTCCTTAGCCACCAGGTCTTGCTACCAGCAGTAACAAAATACCACTTAATACCTTTGCAGAATCGAATGTTTAAGAATATATTTTAAAAGTTGTATTAATTTTTAGAGAGAGGGGGATAGAGAGAAAAAAAGGGAGAGAAACATGGGTGTGTAGTTGCCTCTCGCATGCTTCTACCCAGGGACCCAGTTCACAACCCAGGCATGTGTCCTCACTGGGAATCAAACTGGTAACCCCTTCATTCATAGGCTGGCACTTAATCTGCGGAGCCACTTAGCCAGGGCTTAAGAATATTTTTAAAGTTGTTGTTTTTTTTAAATAGAGAATACTGTCATGTAACTTGGAAATAAAAAATTATTGCCCTGAACCATGTGGCTCAATTGGAGCATTGTCCCATAAACCAAAAGGTCACAGGTTTGAGTCTCGGTCAGGGCATATGCTTAGGTGTTGGGTTCAGTCCCCAGTCAGGGTGTGTCCAAGAGGCACCAATTGTTGTTTCTCATGTTGATGTTTCTCTTCCTCTCTTTCCCTCCCTTCCCTGCTCTCTAAGATCAATAAACATATGCTTGGGTGAGGACTTTTTTTTTAAGTAGGGCATACAATCAAAGGATCCCCCTCCCACACTGTCCTGTATCTACTCAGTTCTTAGTCCCTGCCCTCTCAAAAAGTAACTGCTATTGTTTGCTTCCTGTGTATTCATCAAAAGATTCTTTTTTTTTTCTTTTAAAGATTTTATTCATTAGTTTTAGAGAGAAGGGCAGGGAGGGAGGCAGAGAGGGAGAGAAACATCGATATATGGTTGCTTTTCACCTGCCTCCAGCTATGGACCTGGCTGGAGACCTGGCTTGCAACCTGGTTATGTGCCCTGACTGAGAATCGAACCAGCCACCTTTGGGTTTGCAGGCTGGCGCCTATCCACTGAGCCACCAGCCAGGGCTCCATCAAAAGATTCATTTGGCCCTGGTGGGACAGCTTAAAGCATCATCCTGATACACTTAGGTTGTGGGTTCATTCCCTGGTCAGGGTACATAACAAGACTAAGCCAATGAATGCATAAATAAGTGGAACAATGACTTGATGATTCATGTTCTCTCTCTCAAAGACAGAAATAAATATTTAACAAAAGATTCTTTTTACATTTTGAAATACATATAAGAACATACATTCTTACCCCTTCTCTATACAAGTGATAGTATACTTTATACCCAGCTTTTTACTTGATCTTTTCATGTCAGTACATAAAGAGCTTCCTCAGTCTCTCACTTTTTAAGTAGCAGTATGGTGCTACTATATGTGGATTTTCCATAATTTAGTTAATCAGTTCACTGTTGATTAACTTTAATTTTTTCCCAATCTTGTGCTGTTTATTTTGCTCTCAGCCACCTTGTATTGTGCCCAAGTATGGTTCTAGGAAAGGTCGAGTCTTAGAGCGAAGTTATTGGCAGAGGGCATCTGCATCTGTTGGACAGACCCTGCCACATTGCCCTCCGTGGAGGTTGCACCAGCGTGTGCTCACACCAGCAGTGTCAGAGTGTTCTTCCTGTTTCCCCACAGCCCTGCCAGCACCCGGCTATTACTAAACTTTGGGATCTTTGCCAGACTTTGAGGGGACCAGTGGTATCTCCATGTACTTTTTAATGTAATTGTCTTATTAAGAATGTGGTTGAGCAGCTTTTCATGTGTTTAATAGCCATTTGAAATTCCTTTTTCTTGTGATCTGTTTATTCATTTCCTTTGCCCATTTTCTGTTGATTAGTCTGTTTGATTGTATCCTTTCTCCCTGTCCTGAGTTTTGGAGTTCATATCTACCAAAGGACCAGGGTGGAAAGCTTTTAGAATTTGTTGGAATGTTTGCTGTCTAGATTTATTGGATGAGAATGACTGATTTATCTCTCACTATCTCCCAGGTATCTCATGGTCCGTCAAAGAAACTGCTAGTAGTGGTTCAAACCAGGAGGGACGTGAACAGCTAAAGAGCCGAAACAGCTTCTCCTACACACAGCTACCCAAACCTACTTCTGCCTATTCCCTGAGCAGCATTTTTAGAGGTAAAAAGTACAGTCAGAGCCACAGGGAGTTCTTTTTCCTTTTTTCAAGAAAAATGTTCAGGTTATAATTTTTATTTACTCTTGAAGATCATTTAAGAAAAAAAGAATCGTCTTTGGAGCTGGAAGTTAGGGATGAAGAGTGGGAGAAATGAGAGAAATTCAGAGGGATTGTTGTGGGTTTCTAGAACAAAATTGGCATTAACCGTGTGGCAAGTACTGAAGAAATTTGCCTTAGTCAAAATTTCTCCCTATTCCTGTGCACTGCTGGTGGGAACCCTTGTGCACCGCTGGTGGGAATATAGAATAGTGTAGCCATTGTGGGAGACAGTATGGCAATTCCTCAAAAAAATTTTTTTAATTTAACACAATAACCATATGGTCCCGCAATCTGGTTCTAGGTATATACCAAAAAGAATTGAAAGTAGGAACTTGAACAGGTATTTATACACCAAAGTTCATAGCAACATTATTTATAATAGCCAAAAGTGGAAATAACCCAAATGTCTATTGACTAGTGAATGGATAAACAAAATGTACATGCAATGGAATATTATTCAGCCAGAAAGGAACAAAATTCTCATACATACTACAATGTGGATGAACTTTGAGGACTTTATACCAGTGAAATAAGCCAGACACAAAAGATAGTGTATGATTCCACTTATATGTGATATCTAGAATAATGAGATTCATAGAATCAGAAAGTAGAAGAGTTGTTACCAGATGTTGGGAGTGACGGGGAGAGTGGGGAGTTATTAAGGGGTGCAGAATCAGTTTGGGATGATGAAAAAACTCTGGAGATGGATAATGCTGATGGTTACACATGTGAACATGCAACACCATTGAACTATAGACTAAAAATAGTAAATTTTATGGTATGCATATTTTACCACAATTAAGCAGTTTTGTCTCCCTGCCTTTTTCATAGTATCTCAAATTTCTGAAATAGAATAAAAGCTTTTTTTAAGTCTTACATTCCCATATTGTTATAGGTTTTATTACACACAGCATCCTTAATCAACTCTGAGTGGGTCTGACTTCCCTTGTATTCTTCATCTTTAGGAAGAAGTAGACTTGGAAGTTTCCAGTCCCTTTCTGATGGTAGGAATTGAACCTCTTCTTCTTGATTATTTTGGGAGATGTTACTGGTCTGGGGTGCAGTCTCGGGAGTCAAGGAGAAAAGTGGTTAGAAGAAGATTTGATAAAATTTCTTCTGACTGTCATCATCAGAGAAATTTTCTGATTCCGAGCAAGGAGGTAAATTATGGTTATAGGGGAAAGGGGCGACTTCTAGGGATAGTGGCTTTGGGGAGCAACCGAGATCTACTTTAGGCGCTAAAAAATACCGTGGGAACCTGTAAGACAAGAAGGGATCCGTTAAGGAAAGGAATAACAAGATGGGTCCTTCTAAGCCTGTTCTCTTTCAGCTCTTTCAGACACGCCTGCCAAAAGCTATGCGCCGGAGCTGGGGAGACCCAAGGGGGAATATAGGGTGAGTTATTTCTTACACTGGTTTGACGCTTTACACATTTTAAAGTGCTTTGACATACATTGTCTTGCCTGACCTTCCCAACTTTTTGAGCACCTGTTATTTTAACCTCCTTTTATAATAAGAAAACTGGATTTCTAAACATGAAGGCTTACCTGAGGTCTCGCAGCTAGTAAAAACTTTGTTTTCCGTTTTAGCCCTAACACACTTTCCTTCCCCACTGTGCTGCCAATTGGAGGCTGTACTTTGACACTTTTGATCATCAGTGTGGTCTGGAAACTTGGTGAAGCTTATGTTTGCATGAAGCACATTAAAAAGCAAATTGATTCGTAAGGAAGAAACTATATTGTAAGGTCCATCTTTCCTTATGCTGGCATAGCTATTAGAGTCAAAAATTGGCTTGCTTGCATCTAGGGATTGGAACCAGTGGGCATATGGTTACTGATGTGTCAGTTGGTTCATTCCCTCTTTGATTCATCTCTTCCTGCTCACATTGCGCTGTTCTAGTTCCTTCAGAAACAAAGAACAAAACTATCCCAGTTCATTTATTTTCCATCATTCCCTCCCACAAATTATGTCCCCTTAAGAGACTAAGACAGTGAGTGTGAGGTGAGGAGCTGGCACACTGCTAATTGGGAATCATGTGTTGCTAATGTTCCAGGACTACAGCAACGACTGGAGCCCCTGCGACACGGTGAGGCGCCTTCGGAAGGGCAAGGTAAGGCCACTGGAGAGAGAGGCCTTGTGGGATGTTTAGGAAGCTGGTCACCTTGTTCCCATAGGGAAGATATCTTGACCTTTCTTTTCAGTTCTGTTTGTTAAATGAAGTAGTTTTCAGGAGGAAAATATATTCACTAAGCTGGAAAATCAGCTGCAAAATTTTAGATTCTCCAGTTTAGTGCTACTTTGATAGAAAAATGGGGAAAACGTGATGAATGAGAGGGAGAAGTACTGAAGTACTTTTTAAAAAAAAATTTATGTATTATTTTTATAAAGAGGAGAAAGGAGAGAGGCAGAGAGGGAGAGAGACATCAGTGTATGGTTGCCTTTCACCTGCCTCCAGCTATAGAGCTGGCTTGCAACCTGGTTATGTGCCCTGGCTGGGAATCGAACCAGTGACCTTTGGGTTTACAGGCTGGCACCTTTTCCACTGTGCTACCAGCCAGGGCAGGAAAAGTACTTTTAAGAATGAGAGCCCTGGCTGGTGGCTCAGTGGAAAAGGTGCCAGCCTGTGAACCCAAAGGTCACTGGTTCAATTCCCAGCCAGGGCACATAACCAGGTTGTAAGCCAGGTTGTAAGCCAGGTCCATAGCTGAAGGCAGGTGAAAGGCAACCATATACTGATGTTTCTCTCCCTTTCTTCCTCCCTCCCTGCCCTCTCTCTAAAAATAATAAAATCATAAAAAAAAAAAAAAGAATAGGAGCCATCTTTTATGTTTAGATCTAATATCCTTTTTTAGTTAACTTTTGTACAGGGTGGAGTAAAAGTAGGTTTACAGTAATAAGTATACAAAACAGTCTATTCTTATATTATTTATTAATTATTGTGTTGTTTTCAATACGAACAACTGTAAACCTACTTTTGCCTTATGTGGTGTGAGATTAAGATTGGGGTTCTCTCTTTTTTATTTTTTTGTCATGTACTTATTTTTTCCAGCTCTATTTTTCAAAATGACTATCCTTTCTTCATTGAATTACCTTGGTACCTTTGTCAAAAATCAGTTGACCATATGCGTATAGATTTATTTATTTATTTCTGGACTCTATTCTAGTTCATTGATTTGTCTATTTTTATGCCATTTACAAAATCTTGATTATTGTAGCTTTATAGCAATTTTTTTGTTATTGTTGTTCTATTACAGTTATTTCAGTTTTTCCCCCGTTGCTCTCCCCTGCACCTACACTCCATCCCCACCCTGTTGTCCATGTCCATGGGCTTTGTTAGACCCTTCCCCTTCCTTCCTCTCCTATCCCCCTCCCCTCCCTTCTCTCCCCTCTCTTTGTAGGAAATCTTGAAATCAGGTAATATAAGTCCTTCAACTTTGTTCCTCTCTTTCAAAATAATTTTAGCTATTGTAGATCCTTTTCTATCTGTCCATAGATTTTAGTATCAACTTGTCAATATCTACAAAAGAAGTTCTGGGATTTTGATTGAGATTGCATTAAATTTATAGATCAATTGTGGGAAAGTTGACATAATAACTAATGGGTCAAAATGAATCAAAATGACCTAAATATAAGTAAATGCTAAAATTATAAAACTTCTAGAAGAAAATGTAGGTGAAAATCTTTATTATTTACCTAGGACACACACACACACAAAAAAAAAAAGAAAGAAAGAAAGAAAGAAAAGTGATTAAATGGATCTCATCAAAATTAAAAACTTTCGATCTTTGAATGCACTATGAAAAACATGAAAAAACCACCATAGTGAAAAGAAAATATTTGCAAAATATATACATTATACAGAATTTCCTTTCAGACTATATAAAGAATAATGAGTTATTTTCATTAATAAGATAAACAATCCAATTAAAAAATTGGCACAAGAGCCCTGGTTGATGTGGCTTAGTTGGTTGGAGCTTTGTCCTATAGCTAGAGAGCTGCAGGTTCGATTCCCAGTTGAGGCAAATACCTAAGTTTTAGGTTTAATCCCCGGTCCAGGCGCATAAGATCCCAGGTCCAGTGCATGCAGGGGCAGAAGGGGTAGCCAGCCCATCAGTGCTTTTTTCTCTCACATCAGTGCTTCTCTCCTTTCTTCCCTTTCTCTCTCTGAAGGTAATAAAGAGTATCCTCGGGTGAGGATAAAATAAAATTGGCACAATATTTGACTAATTATACCATAAAAACATACATGAATAGCCAATAAGCAATTTAAAAGATGCTCAGCATTATCAGTTATCAAGGAAATGTGAATCAAAACTATGAGATACCATTATGCAGCCACGAGAATGGCTAAACTTAAATGTACTGATCATATTAAATAATGAGAGAATGTGGAGGAGCTGGAACTCTTGTCTACTGCCAGCAGGAAGGTAAAATGGTAAAACTACTTTGTCAAATAGTCTGGAAATTTCTTACAAATTAATCATGCACTTAATTTCACTCCTAGATATTTAAAATTCAAGATAAATAAAAATAAAACATGTGCAAGACTTGTATACAAATGTTTATAGCAATTTTATTCATAATATCCTCCAAAGTGAAAATCCAAATAGCCATCAGCGACTAACTGGATGCATAGATGGTAGTGTGTCCTTGCAATGGAGAACTACTTACCAGCAAGCAGGAACAAACTACTAATACTCATCGCAACACATAGATACTGAGTGAAAGAAGCCAGGCATTAGAGTACATGTTGTATGATTCTACTTTTCTGAAATTCTAGAAAAGACAAAGATTCTTTGACTGAAAACAAATGAGTGTTTGCCAGGGCTGGGGATGGGCAGAGGGTATTGGCATCAGCATAGACAGGGAAGCTGACTGCGGTGATGGAAGGGTTCTGTACCTTGATTGTGGTAGTGGTTGCACTGAACTATACATTGAAGTAGGGTAGATTTTATTCTATGTGAATGAATACCTCATTAAAAAGAAGAGGTAATCTCCACCTGTTGACTGGCAAGACTTCATCAGGAAGTAACATCTTCTAGGGCTTAAGGCTGACTGGAGAGGGTGTGGTGGGGACCAACATTGTGCCGGGGACCATAGTGTAAAAGTAAAGTGGCTTTCCTTGGGTACATTTCCTTTCATTCTTGCCCATTCTTCAGTACCCAGTGACAAAGAAATATTGCAAACAGTCTTCTTCCTCGCGCAATAATTCTGTTTTTCTTCTACTAGATCTGCTCGCTAGAAAGATTCCGCTCCTTACAGGACAAGCTACAGCTCCTAGAAGAAGCAGTAAACATGCATGATGGAAACGTCATTACTGCAGTGAGTTGTGGGTTGGTTTGCTGTTCACTTGTTGTTTTCATTAGTTCCTAAAAATCCAGTCAGAATAGACATTAACACTTTAGGGTGACTGCCAAGTAAACATCCTGGATTTCATGTTGATGTGCAGGATTCTCAGCAATACGTGCTTCAAGGCTCAGCTGGCAGTACATGCACCACGTGTGCGACTCTTGACTATAACCAAGAAGCAGTGGGTTGGCTACTCTACTCTGAAGGGGAGAGGTGGGAGGGCAGGGAGATGGCGCTTGCCGGTATGGGCACAGGCACATGGACTGTGGAAACACGGCTTCGTTCCAAATGTCCATCACATGGGGGAAGCTGTGGTCTGGACCTGCAGAGATGTCTGAGGAGTTGCTGTCTTCATTCCTCGACATCCAGCGCCCAGGGCAGGGCCTTGTGTTGGAAGGGTTGCATAGTGTAACTCGTTCTTTGTTCTCTTTTCCTCCAGGTGTTGATATTCCTGAAGAGGACATTGAGCAAAGGTAAGCATGGTTTGAGGGAAGTCTTCAGTAAGCAAGATGTATGCTGCATTTGAGGAGGGAAAGGCATTTGTGGCTTTTGTTCCGGCATTCACCAGCATTGGGTCTGCTTCATAGACAGCTGGGCTGGGCTGAGACCTCAGAGTACACGTCTCTAGGGGCAGTTGTCATCCATCCGTGGGATCACTACCTTAACTCTCAAGCCCTCTCGTTTACTAGACACACAGATGGCTGTGTTGGTTTGAGGAGGTCAGAGCTGACGCTAAGTACCTTATGTTTGGGTTGGTGAGAGCTGAAAGCTGACTGGGTGGCTAAGGGTTGCCCTGAGCCATGGAGCGTGTTGATGGTACATTGAGCCATGGGGATGAGTTCCATAAAAATCTTTCCTAGCTTCTGATCAACTTTGTGGAATTAATGTTTGGAATGTAAGAGTAGGGAGATCAATTTCACACTTGAGTAATAGGCTTTAATCTTTCTCCACCTAACTTCTTCTTGCCTATCAGAGATCCTCTTCAGAGAGTTGGAGGTACGACAGGTCGCCCTGAGACATTTCATTCACTTCCTGAAGGAAATAGGGGATCAAAAGCTGCTTTTAGACCTCTTCAGGTAAGAACTAATCATCTGGTCCCTAACGCATATTAACTACTTTTTTCAAAGCCCTCTGGGGGATTCAGAGAGAGAAGGCATTGTCTGTTTTTGTTTTGTAAATGCTTATCAGATGAGATTTTGAAATGCAATAGGATAACTAATAATGCACCACAGGCTGTGGCAAGGGGACAGTGTAGTACGTGGTGCAGAACCAGGCTCTGGAGTCAAACATGCCTGCATTGAATACTGGCTTCACCATTAATTTATAAACTGACGTAGAACAAGTTACCCAACCTTTCCGAGTACCATTTTTCACATCTAAAATGGAGGTGATACCTTCCCCAGAGGATCATTATGAAGATGAAAAGAGCGTTGTGTAAAGCACTTAGCGTAATGCCTAGTCTGTAGTAATAATATTTATTAAGCATTTTTTAAATAGAAAATCTAGAATGGTTCCAGTGATGGTAGTGAGAAGTACGGTGGAAGAGCAGAAGAAGCTAATGTAATGTGCAGTCAGGATCCCGGAAGATACCTTATGGAAGTGGCTAGGAACTGAGTTGGGCCTGAGACTAGGCAGGATTCTGATTGGTAGAGAGGTAAGAGGTAGGCGTATCTGCTGTGGATTGGGGAGTGGGTTAGGGAGGGGAGTGTCTTCTCTCTTGTTTTCCTTTCCTATCTCATTCCAATTAGCAGAGGCTATTTCCTGCCTTTAGGTTAAAATGTATGTATATTATGTTCTTTCTTCAGTGTCAGAGACAGGATTGGAATCTCTGTTGAGGCTGACATGTGGCCTAGTGTAATTCCAGTTACCAGTGATTCCAGCACAGTGATGAGCTGCCCCAAAGACTAAGGTGGGGAAAGCAGGTCACCTGGTCAGGGTCAAGGTTACAGGTGGTTAGCCACGAATTTTCAGAAGAACGCATTTATCAAGGTAGGCGGTTCTCTCCCTCCTTCCCAATCAGTAAGGCTTTATTAAGCATCAACTCCATGCCAGAGCAATGCTGTTAATTATTGTGGACCATTCAGAGTAAGAAGGGATCAGAACACAAAAGTCCTTGCCCTCCAAAGCCATACCACCTGTGGGGAGAGACAAAACACATTTTACACTGTAGTATATGAAAACAAGAGAACAATATAGGAAGTCTGTTCAAGGGCATAACCTTTCTCAAAAAATCCGTAACATTTCTGTGGGCTGAGCCTCTCTGTCAGACCTTACAGAGTTATTAGTGCCCTGCAGTGCCTTGTCCTTGCTTTTTGCTTAGCTAGAACAATCAGAGGCACAATGATAGCTGATCCACCATGTGTTTTCAAAGGGTTGCTGGTGGTAGGAAGTGAAAAACAAGGACTTCTCTTGTGTGTGGAGGCAGTTGAATTTGAACTGTGTTTCTCCTGGAGCAATCTTCTTATTTTGCGAGGTGACCCTGCCACACGTCGATAGATAAAAATGCCCTGCTCCCTTCTGCTTCTTCCCAGGTTCCTGGATAGGACAGAAGAGCTTGCGGTAAGTGTGGCCTTTATTTCAGTTGGGGGCCTAGTTCTTTTCCATTGGTGTTGATTATATCCAGAACAGAGAGACGTCTGGGAATCCTAATGATGTACAGTTTTATTGTTTTTATACATCTTTTGATTGGGCTATAAATATTTTCTTTTGGAATAAGTGCATGAAAACTGGCTTAATCAATTTGTAATTCGGTTTTTTTGTTGTTGCTGTTGTTTCTAGTTTTTTAAACTCCAGTTTGTAGGAGCTTTTGGATTTTGGCTTTTAATACTAAAGAAAATGTTGAAAGCTAAGAGTGATAACGGGTAGAGGTCAGAAGGAGGATAGGTTAAGCTGGTGGAATACCTGGTGCACAGTTCCCCCGACAGCTCAGTGAATGGGCATTAAAATAGATTGTTGACAGGTTTTCATCATAGAATGAACTCCTGGAGTGTGAGACTAAATCTGAAATTTTACCAAAAATTCAATTGTATTATTAAAGCTCCAGTGATACATTTTTAAAAGTGTGACCTGGTGCAGGAGCGAGGGCTTCCCGGCACTGGCAAGGCAGGGCTGTTCCTCAGTCACTGTCCCCCCACAACACAGGGGAAGCAGTGCTCACGTTCAGCTGGCACATTTAACTGTGGTGTTCAGCTTATTTGCACAACAGAATGTAATTCAGGAAAAAGTTTTTAGTGATATTTTGTAAAAGGAACATATACTTAATATTTAAGGCAGAATAAAATCTCAAAAGTGCTTGCTTGTAATCTACTGTAAATGATGGGCAGTCTGTAATAATCATTTTGAAAAGTTTTTGTGTCCCTATTTCATCTCCATAGGTTTGAAACTGTAAGGAATTGTTTTTGTACATCATTTTATAAAGTGTGTTGTTTTGAATTTTGATTAGTAAAAATAAACATGTTTTGGGTAATTTATTTCTATTGAT
This sequence comes from Noctilio leporinus, assembly GCA_004026585.1. Classification (NCBI taxonomy): domain Eukaryota; kingdom Metazoa; phylum Chordata; class Mammalia; order Chiroptera; family Noctilionidae; genus Noctilio; species Noctilio leporinus. The sequence continues at coordinate 26,232 of PVIW01007279.1, read as the reverse complement.
AACCTTTAAGTTTTTATATGTTCTCTATGATGTTTGAATTGAAAATGACTTACCATGTATGCTGTTATAAATTTGGAATTTTTTAACCTTGTAAATTCTGGAAATGGCCACGGTGATAGTCTGCTTTTAATTTATCCTCATAGAATATGACGATTTCCCTGGTAGGACATTTTTTTTTTTGAAAGACTTAGGATCAAAAAATTATAGCTCTTAAAGGTCACCTTTTTAAATATTAGAAATGACTATATAACAGATATTTTACATCAAATATTTTACAAAGGTTACATCCTGATAGAATCTCTGTTATTCTATCTGATATCATTTTTTACATTCTTGTACAATGTGTTGGCTCCAAAAGGATATACTGTCCTTCTAAAGCCATTCAGTCTCTTAATATTCATATTAACTGAGGACTTGTTTATTTTTTAATTCTTGAAAGTTTTTAATAACTATAAAATTACAACTTTCACAGTCATCATTATTGCATTATTTAAACGTCAGTTCACTTTTTAGAATTATAAGATAGAAAGCACGTAAGATTTTCTTCCAGAGTTACATTTAGAACCTAATATTTGAATTGACTATTTAGTTATCAGCAGTGAATCAGAATGACATGCCCTATTTGTCATGGTACTACCATTGATCATGTACAAGGTCAAGGATGCCAAAAATAACATTGAAGTAGGTGTTTAGCCCTTGAGCTTTCAAAGGCCAAAGCTGAAGCAGAAGCTGGTTTTGGTTAAATACTGAAGCTAGAGCCAATATTCAGAGTAAAACTAAGTGTTCCATCTACTTAGTACTTCACTATAGGTCAGTATTGCCTGATAAAACTTCTGTGATGGTGGGAATACTGTCTATCTGCGCTCTCCGGTGAAGGGGCCACTAACACATATGAACCCTTAAAAAGTCACTAGTGCAACTAAGAACCTGAATTTCCTTTTATTTAATTAATTTAAATGTAGAGGGTGCACGTGATAAAGTGGCTAAATTTTAGTAAAATAACATGCCACAAAATGTTATATTTTGAAATAAACTTACTCATGTAAATAAATATGTAAATAAATAAACATAGTCATTCTTTTTTAAATTGTTCAAAAAAGTCTCCATTTGCTGCAATAATAGACTCAATTCAACTTCGGAATCTTGAGCTTGCTTTAATTAACTTTATCCATGAACATCATAATATTTTCAATCTTAGCTTTAACAGCCTCTTTGTTGGACTGAGGTTATTTATTAACTTCTGTCTCACAAATGCTGCATACATAATAGTCTAAAGGATTTGCATCTGGTGCACTAGGCGGCCAGATTTCCTTTAACCAGAATTCAGGAACATTGACACTGAGAAATTCTTGCACCTTTTTGGCATTATATGCTGGTGCACCTTTCATTTTTCTGCTGTGTCATAAACTGGCCTCTTCTAAGAACATACAATCTGTATCTGATATCTTCAGCAATAATTTTGTGAACCATTGCTCAAAGCCTTTCTGTTGTTTTTGTTTTTTATTTTCAGTTGTCCCATTATCGAGAGCACTTGAACATTCAAGACGCCGAGAAACGAAAAGAATTTCTTAAGACCTGCATTGGGTAAGTATGTAGGAGAAATGTCTTTAAGTATAAGTACTCTCATGCAGAGGAATGAAGAGACTAAAAGAGGGTGGAATGGATAGATACTTGAAGGGAAAGGCTAAGACAAAGAATCATACAAGCATCATTAAAAATGATCTTAGTGGTTCAAAATACTAGTCCTCAATAGAACTTTAACTGACTGGTGGTAAATTAAGAAAAATAAAGAAAGGGTTTTTTTAAAGACTAAATTTATTTAAAGACTGGGTTCCCCTCTACCCTCACCACCCCCTTTTCTATAGTAAAATCAATTGTAATTCTTTTTTAAGACCAAATGTATTTAAATAAGTGGGCCATACTTTATCTGATATAGTATTTTTTAAAAGATTTATTTATTTATTATTTCCAGAAAGGAAGGGAGAGAGGCAGAGAGGGAGAGAGACATCAATGTATGGTTGCCTTTCACTTGCCTCCAGCAATGGACCTGGCTGGAGACCTGACTTGCAACCTGGTTACGTGCCCTGGCTGGGAATCGTACCGTCAACCTTTGGGTTCACAGGCCAGTGCCTATCCACCAAGCCACCATCCAGGGCTGATACAGGATTTTCAATGTTATTGATCCTTGAAACCCCAAAGCCCAAGAACCACTGGTTTAGTACAGGCTTTGACTCAGAGTGTAAGTCCCTGTAAAACCTGCCCCACATATTAGTCTTCTACTGATTGGGCACTCACTTCTCTTGGAAGTAGCTCATTTTATTGTTGGACAGCCTTCATGGTTGGAAAGTGTGTCCTTACATAAGCTGTATGTTGCCTCCCTGTCTCTTTGAAGGCAGGTGTAGAGTGTACCCAGTCGACTTTGCTTCTCCAGGTTCAGTAGTCACAGTTCTTTTAGTCATTCCTCATGTGACCTGATTTCCAGGTTTCACATTTTGAAATTAATGTCAATGCAATCTTTACTTTTAACATTATCAAATCAAATACTGAATTAATGCCATCTGGCCTCTGGTAAACAAAAAGTTAGAATTGTGAGTAACTAGAACTTGTCACCATCTCCTTTTATTTCTTCTAAAAATTGGCTATGGCTACCACTTAATCCGGGGTAGTATAACTGAATCTCAGAATTTTTCCTGGAGTAAGTAGAGTAGGGAAATAGGCAACAGTTTCTGAAGGATAGATCTGTGAACTGGGAATTTAAAATATGATTTTGTTCCTGAGCTTACCCAATGACTTGCCATATGACTTTTAAGTAAGACTGTTTTCCTTCAGCTTCTTGTGTAAAAATAGAATGTATTATTGCAGATGGACCTTTGTATAGGTCTATGAGATTTTTACCAATCTATGAACATACTACCATGCCATGTAATTTAACTTTACCTTATTACTCTGCAATAAAAAAATAGCTAACAAATACAAGTATCTCTTATAGAGGGTTAAGCACTGACATAAACCAAAGTGCTTCCTTGGGATGCAGGTGGTAGGCAGTTGGCTAGTCTCACTCATTAGGTAAGTGGCTCGTTCACCAAACATTACAGCTCCCGCAATGAGAGGATTCTAGTTTGTTCCTCAACAGAATCGCTGATGGCTATATTTCAGGATCCCACTTAAAGGCAAAATCCCACCCAAAGGCCTACTCTGTTTTCTGCATTCTGCCTTTCATGGGTGCCGCAGAGGTGAATTAAGCCATGAGCCTTGTGCTTTCAGTGGTGATTTGGTTTAGTTGGGTTTGTTTCCCATTTGAGTAGAGAAAGAGATACTAATTGTCTGGCCCTCTACCAGTTTGCCATTTCCAGCAGAAGATTCTGCACACGTACAAGACCATTACACACTCCTGGAGCGTCAGATCATTATTGAGGTTAGACTCTTTGTATTGGTGTTTCGGGGCCAGAGCTCAGTGCCATTCGGCAACCAGGGAACATCTGTCCTCTGCCCATGTACGTCATTTCCTGTTACAACCTCTAGGAGCCTTTTGTTTTCTCCCTCTCCACAGCAGCACCGTTTTCTCCGTTGCTCTCAGTACCATCCTCCTCCTCACCTGCTGTTAATCTGGAAGTATTTCCTTATCATCCCAGAATTCCCGTTTCATTGCTGTTTCTCTAGTCTTCCTCCATCCAATTTGAATCTATTATCATTTTATGGCTTTTCAACTCCCCTGAGTTTCCTAGGCAATTTCTTTTCCTCTTCCTTGCCTCTTTCCTAGGGTAAGAGACACAACTGCTATAATATTAAAAGTTTTTCTCCTACTTCTACTGCATGGCCATTGTTCTTTTTTTCACTTGGTTCACTCCACCACAGGCAAATGACCTCCGACTAGAATTAGCAGGACAGACCGAGATCTTCCTGAAGTACCCCCGCAAAGCTTCCATTCTCAACATGCCACTAGTGACGACACTTTTCTACTCCTGCTTCTACCACTACACGGAGCCCGAGGTACAGGCAGCCTATGAAAGATGGCTCAGTCCCACTGCATAGAGGAACAGGGTGCAAGTCCAGTCTTTGATGTGTTCTATTCACCATTGGTGCCTCGTAGTGCTTGCAAACCCACCTGGAGGCTTTCCTGGCCCTCAGCAGGGGTGAGCCGAGAGGGAAAGAGGTTGGTAAGGGCTTGTGTGGCTTCCAGTGGGCTGGCTAGTGGCGTGGCATGTTCTGTCTCACTGGTGCTGGTCCCACAGCAGCCTCTATTCAGAGACCCACAAATGCAAATGGACAGTGTACAGAACAGCAGCAGGGTGTCAGGTAACTGGATAGTGGAACCATTTTTTTTAAATTTAATGTTCACAAGTGAACATTTGGATTAGCATAAAACTGGGGAAAACACCATACTTATTAACCCAGCTTTGTTAAGCTGAGTTGTGGTGATATCTGATTAGATGCTATGGAGCTTTTCTCTTAAAATAATTTTTGGGTTTAAATGGTTACAGAGCAAAATGTAGGCTGGTATTTGGGAAAGTCAGTAACACTAAAGTTCCTTCTCCCACTTTCATCCTAGGGGACATTCAGCAGTCCGGTCAACCTGAAGAAAACATTTAAGGTAGATGTAAACCAGGCAGTGGTTTGGTAAAACTAATCTCAGGGTAACTGCGTGGAGTGGATGTTGCTTTGTAACCTTGCCCAGGAAGTCCCTTCATGTTCCAGGTTCCAGGTAGAAAGGAATGTTTGTGGGAAGTGAGATAAGGCTTTCACTGAATGGTCAGCTGCAGTGCTGGGACTTGGAAATGAAGGGTTCTTGAACCTGAGAGATTTATGGACTTGCAAGGGGCAGAATCAACACTGTGGTATATGTTTGCCTAGCTTTTCCAGAATTCTCAAGTTCCTCCCCTGGTGCATTTCTGCTTCCCCTGAAACTCCCCTGGTCTCTGCCCTCCAGATCCCAGACAAGCAGTATGTGCTCACGGCCCTGGCTGCTCGCGCCAAGCAACGAGCCTGGCATGACGTGGATGCCCTCTTTACCACAAAGGTGGGTGGCCCGGAACAGCCCCCGGCGCCGGCACCTCAGACAGACCATATGCTTGTCTCCCAGGCTCAGGGGAGTCTCGCCTTCCAGCGGCTAGCGTACATTGCTCCTCCAGCTTTTTATTTGACAAAATTTCACACCTGAGCCAAAATTGACAGGATAGTATAATAAACACTCTTTATTTATTTCACTAATTTATTGACATTTTTGCTTTATTTGCATTCTTCTATACGCATAAAAAAGAAAGCAGATGTGCCTTTTTCTTTGCAGAACCATTTGAAAGTGTTGACATGACATTTATTCCTTAAAAACTTAAGCATATTCTCCTTTAACTCCTCAAGAGATTTAACATTAATGTAATACCATTATCATGTATGTAGTCTATATCTAAATTACCTCTCTTTGGCTTTGTGTTCATTCTTTATCAGGATTCAGTCAAGGATCTTACTTTGCATTTGGTTGCTATGTCTCAACTGGTTGACATTTTAAATACTAATTTTTTTCACTATGGCTTTGAGAATTTTATGTGTTTCCCCTTTATTAGTTATTTAATTAGCTACATTCACCACCAAAGCAGTACATGTCTGTGTTCAAATCAAGCACTATGTGAAAGTATAAAGAATAGAGTGGCATTTCTCTTGCATTGTCTGCCTGCTCCTATCTTCCTTCCTTAAGGCAAATGCCATTAAAAGGTTGATGGGTAGTTACAGATCTTCCCTTATGAATTTACAAAGAAACCTCTTTATGTACATGTGAAGATGTAAAAGACAGTATTTTTCGACCCAGGTAAGTTTGTACTACAAGTGTTAAGTAAATTGCTTATTTTGTTTAGCTGTATTTCACTGGCTTTTCTGCATTAGTGCCTATAAATCTAAGAACTTACTTCATATGACTTTTCCACGTTCTCAAGTTTAACTTTTCTGAAAAAAGTCTCTTCATTTCCCGGTCTCCCATCCCAGTCTGTCCACTCTCACCACCACGATATTCTAGCCTGACTGTAAAATGCAGGGAGACTAGCCCAGAGTGTGTTGAGTTTATGTCTGGCGTGGTTGCTACTGCCATCTTCCTTTTCCAGAACTGGCTGGGCTACACGAAGAAGAAAGCACCCATCAGCTTCCATCGGGTTGTGGAGATTCTGCACAAGAACAATGCCCCTGTCCAGGTATTGGCTCCTGAAGAGAGTTGGGGACAGGATCCTCTAGGAGACCTAGTTTGTAGCCTTTTACTGGTCAGTGATAGGACACCTGACCTGTTCAGTTCTTTCCTTAAAGGCAACACAATGACTATATTGAGTCTTGAGATAGAAAAGGCCAGGGAGAGAAGTCCTCCTGGCCTTCAGAAGTAATCTGAGGAGCATCTACTGTGTTTAGCCCATGTGGAGGACTCCATTCTGTTGAAGTGATACAAAAGGAGAGCTCTCTGAGAAGGGACATCAGGAGCAGTGGGCACAGTGCGGGATCAGATCTGGAGCATGCCTGCTGTTGGCCCGGGCGTCCAGTTCTAGGCTATGGAGGAGTATGGTCTTGCCTTCTTTCCTCAGGGAGCATGGAAGTACTGCATGGGGTCCCCTCATTGCCTGTCACAGAACTGGTCCTGTGGTTGATGATGGGAATTGTAGACTTCAGATTCATAGACAAACTTTTTTGCCTTCTTCAGGATTTTGTTTTAAATATTTATTTATTTATTTATTTTTAGAGAGAGGGGAAGGGAGGGAGAAAGAGAGGGAGAGAAATATCAATGTGTGGTTGCCTCTTGTGCACCCCCTGGAGACCTGGCCAGCAACTTAGGTATGTGCCCTCCCTGGGAATTGAACCAGTGGCCCTTTGGTTTGCAGGCCAACGCTCAATCCACTGAGTCACACCAGCCAGGGCAGGATCTATTTCTCTGCTTTTCAGAGTTCTATGTTTAATGGGTCTGGGAATCACTAATCAGAAGTACCTCTTCCCGCAGATATTACAGGAGTATGTCAATCTAGTGGAAGATGTGGACACAAAGCTGAACTTAGCTATCAAGTTCAAGTGCCATGATGTTGTCATTGATGTGAGTTCCCATGAAATAAGAACCCTGAGTTAGACCCTCAGTTAAGAGTCGAGTATTAATGATATTCTCTATTCTGGATCCTAAGGTACTGCCACCAATCTTCACTTACTAGACAAATGATCTGGCAACAGTTAGCTTGGAAGCCAGCACTCCTGTGTTATTTTCTTAGCCCTCTTGACTGGTTTTTCTGTGCTCTTACAAATTTGTTGCACTTGGAGAATTCACAGAGCTGAATCAATCCATATAAGCTCTGTAGACTTCACTGCAGCGTGAAGTTCTGTGGGGGCTTAACCCCTCTGAGCCTCGGCTCAAAGTGGGCATAAGAATAAAAGACCTTCACAGAGAAGGCTGATTGGGGTTTCATGGTCGGTCTGTTTTGGTATACAGACTTACCGGGACCTGAAGGACCGTCAGCAGTTGCTGGCCTACAGGAGTAAAGTGAATAAAGGATCTGCAGAGGAGGAGAAGATTGATGCCCTTCTCAGTAGCTCGGTGAGGAGCTACAGTTTCCCGCTCGTGCAGTCTCAGGAGACAGACAGATCACAAAGTAGCATCAGTGTCTGTAAGGGTAACCTGGGGACCTCTGGCTGGGCCCGAACCAAACCGTCATGCTCTAATCCTTGTTAAGCCAGCAGGTAGGAGGGAATAACTACTGGCAGCACAGAAACGAATGTTACAGACTCAGTGTCCTGGGCATGGATGTGACCTACTATTGGAAGTAACAGGAGGTGAGAGAGGTTGTAGCTGTTTGGGGAGCATAGCCCGCTTGCTCTCTCAGCACGGAATTGCTGAGTTTTTTATTAATTTTGATCTTAGTTCTATAGTTAGATATTTTGGGACTTACCTGGGTCATGGGAGGCTAGAGACTCTTGGTCCTGAGGAGGGCAGGACCAGAATAAATGCCCCAACTCAGGCTTGTGAGGTACAGAACAGGCATCTAATTTGTAGCTGAATACATGAACTCCACCACAGACAGTGTTTTTAAAACACCTCCTTCTCCCCTCTGTTCTTCCCTTTCCCTTCCACCACCTAGCTGTGAGTCTGCTTTTACTGCATTCCCACCGCCTCTTAGTAGGGATCAGTGCAAACTGATCATTGTTTTTTCTTCCTGCAGCAAATTCGATGGAAGAATTAAGTGGCCTCAGCCACCCTGACACCTGCCTTGTTTCTTCCTTTCCTGCCTGCGAGAGTAGAGCGCGCATCTCTTTAGGAGGGTTACAGCATCGTGTTGCTTGGGCCCACCATCAGCAGGCTACATCTGCGCCTCTTGGGATAGAAACCAGCATCTGTGCAGATAGCTTCCAGACAGTTTTCTGTCCAAGGGCCATCATCTGAGGGCCAAGATCTGGAGCTTCGACTCACGAGCAAGATCCTCTCCACCTGGTGCTCACATGAAGGTGGGAGTCATTTCTAGACTGGGCCCCTATTGGCAAGATTTCCCTTGGTCTGTGAAAAGTGACTGTTCTGCCAAAGACATCTCCTAGACTCAGAGCTGCAGTATCATAGGGTGACCCACTCAGTTCCTCTCAGCTGATAGGATCCTGGACTTGGTACTGGACATTGGTGGTTCTGCTGTGAATGATGTCAGAACAGAACTGAAATGGCTCCCTCCCAGGAGCCTCAGGAACCAGTGTCACCAGGACCTGCTGGAGGTGCCCTCCCACCACCAGACTGCGTGGTGCCCTCCACGTTACGGCAGATGGCCTGGGTGTTGTTTCTTCAGCCAGTGCCCTGCTGCTGCTCCAGTCTAGCCTCTGTTCAAAACCTTGGGGTTCCTCTCTCACCTGCAGACTCAGTGTGGGTGGTGAGAACATCCCCGTTGTCTTTTCCTCTACTTCTCCCACCCCATACCTTGAACTTACATGGAGCTTAGATTCAGCTCTCCCTTTATGCATGGATCTCATTATTTCACTAGGAGCTTTCAGAAGTTTCACCGGGGCTACACTCAGCAGCATTGCTGACCGTTAGGATACAAGATGGAAGTTTTATTTCACAGTTGGTTTTTAAGAAGATGTTCTGTAATGCAAGATTCCTGCCTGTACCAACATTAGTCTGTCTTATCTGTGACTGAATTGGGTTCCCCTAGACATGCTTAGATTCCTAATAAAGCTGTTTCTTCCTTGGTGCCTTCTTTTCCCTTTGGTTATTTTATGCAGAACAAATAATTGCCCAGTCTCTTGGGACCTCTACAGATCTGTCTCAGTGACTACATTCAGCAGTATGTCAACACATGTCAGGTAGTGGAGTAATGGTGCTTAGAGAAAGCAGGGCCATGCGGTTAATTGAAGGAACCCTGAGCTGGGAGGCAAAAGACCTGGCCTCTTGTCTCAGCTCTACCACTGATGAGCTGTATGATGGTGGGTGAGGTGAGTCCCTTTTTCTCAGCTCAGTATCTTAATGTGTAGGAGAACACGGTTCTCTTACGGCTCGTAGGATTCAGTGTTCCTGTGAATGCGGAGTGGAATGTGTCATAGGAGAAGATGCCCATGCAGAGGAACCCAGCCAGCAGGCTTTAAGGCGATGAGGTTCTCAACTGGGTGCCATGTTGCTCCCCAGGAGACTTGTGTCACTGTCTGGAGATACCTTGTTCTACACTGGATGGTGCTACTAGTGGACAGAGGCAAGGGATGCTGTTACACATCCTATAATGCACAGGACAGACTCCACAGCAAAGAATTACCCAGCCCAATATGTTCGTAACGCCAATGCTGAGAAATCATCATTTAAGGGGACTGGACTCCAGCTTTGGCTTCTCCACTTGACAGTGCCTCTGCAATTCCAGGTAACTTCATACTTGGTTCCTTTCCTAATCATCTCTCTTGCTATTGAAGGAACAGGAGTTTACTCTGCTAAATTGTGCTCAAGTTACTGACTGATCTTCAAACAGTCATAGCTTTATTAACTAGTGTATCAGGGTTCATTTAGGGAAGCAGACCACTAGAAGTACAGTCTGTATCTTAACTGTCTAATCCATCTGTGAGAGTCATTACAGGAATCTGCCCTTACTCAAGTATGGCAGTTAAACAGTCTCTGGACGGTTGCATGATGGTAGTATAGCTGTAAACCCACGTGGCAGGCAGTGGAGAAGGAAGCTTCGTGCAAAGTGAGGGGTGAGCAAGGACAGGCCGGGGCCTGTGGGGATGGGCTGGAACCATGTCAGCTCTGCTTCCAGCCTTGATGAAGTGAGTGTCCTGCAGGAGAAGCTAGCTGGTGGCCCTCCTCACGGACCTGCAAGCATATCTAGCCCAGGAGTGTGAAATGCTCCAGAAGGGTCCAGGGGAGGGTATAGTCATTGCTGGTCCAACGGTTACCCGACAAGCAACAGGGCCACCAGCGCGCACACCACAGTGGCTGCCTGTGCCTTACACGCGTAAACCCAAACCGGCGGCTGCCTTCGCATCCACCCTGCAGAAACGTCTCGTGGCACACTAACCGGACACATGCAGAGAAGGGAACTCCGGAAATGCAGGGTAGCTAGCCCACTTGGTATGCTACAAAGCCACAACCAGCCACCGGAGCCCTGTGTTTTAAGAAGGGCCAGGCCTAGCAACCATGCTTGTGCAAATGAACCTATGCTGAGCTGGGAGGTTTGGAGCTTCTCTTTCCTTCGGAGCAAGAAACAGCATTCACAACGTTAGGATGACTGACCCACTGTTTTGGTCCAAGAAGTATTTCCTAGACTTGATGACAACTTCCCCACTCTGCACCTCTAGCGCTGGAGGCTTTGCGTTTGAAGAAGTGGTGAGAGGGACATAGCAGCCCTCCGAGAAAAGGCGTTCAAGAATCCACACACAGAAGGTCGCATGTTGTATGATTCCATTCACGTGGAATATCCAGAAAAGGTAAATCTATAGAGGGAAAAAGCAGATTGGTGGTTGTCAGGGGCAGATTGTGGGGTGAGGTACAAAGTAACGCCCTAATGGGGACAGGGTTTCCTTTGTGAAGGGATGGAAAATGTTTTGAAACTAGAGAGGGTTAGAGGGCGCACAACATTGTCAATGTACTGAGTTACTTTCAATTGACTAGGTTATGTGACTTTCACCTCAATAAAATTTTTAAAAATCTAAATGCAGATTAGAGATGAGTAGTTTTGAATTCTGATCTCAATTTCACCATCGTTATGAAATAGACTAGAGTTTTGAGTGTCATTGATTTTTTTCCCCAGCTTTATTGAGGTATAACTGTCAAATAGAAGTTTTATATATTTGCGTGTACAGCATCGTAATTTGATATACATTGTGAAATGATTACGACAGTCACGTTAATTCACATATCCATCATGTCATAGTTACCTTAGTGTGTGTGTGTGTGTGTGTGTGTGTGTGGTGAAAACACAAGCTCTACTCTTAGCAAATTTCAAGTATACAATATAATATCATTAAGTATAGTCACCATGATGTGCATTCGATCCTCAGAATTTGTTGATTTCTTGAACACAGAAAGAAAAATTACTCCTTGAGTAGCTCTAAGATCTGTATGATATCCCAGTCTAAAAAAAATTAAAAATCTGCACGTCCAGAACCTTCCATTAGGCAGAGGATCCTGTACTGCCCGGGTGTAGCACTTGTAGTGGTAGTGAAAGAAATTCGTTCTCACGCTGCAAGTTGGGAAAACTTCTAGGCGACTGGTCCCTTTAAGACTCTGAGACACAATTTGGTAGCTAAGGAGTCATAATGAGAGTTTTCTTGGGTAGTTCTTCCTGGAAATGTAGCTCTTACCCTGAGGACCAGAAGTAATGGGGAGCAGAGCCATCTTTTCCTCAGCTGGGTTGGTAAGATATATATACATATATATATACATATATATATAGAAACTTACAGTTCTTTGGCTTCATTTTCTTAAGTCTAGATATCCCTGCTCTAAACAAGCGACCATGATATTTATTTAATTTAAGCTCTTTTCTATGCTATGGCAGAATAGAGTTTAGTGAAAGGGAAGAATTTCTTTGAAATGTGGTCTAAGGGTTTGGTTTTTATTTTTTAAAGTATCTTTTTAAAAGATTTTATTTATTTTTAGAGAGAGGAGAAGGAAGAGAGGGACAGAATATCAGTTGGTTGCCTCTCACATGCCCCTGACCTGGCCTGCAGCTCAGGCACGTGCTGTGACTAGAATCTAACCAGCGACCTTTTGGTTTGCAGGATGACACCCAATAAACTGAGTCACATGAGTCAGGGTGAGTCATATTTGTAAAACAAAAGGAAATGGGAAGGAGAAAGCCCTAGTCCAAGAGCACCTGGGAAACCCATTGCTGATATAAATGCATCTGCTGAAAGAAGTGCCTGCCTATGGAGGAACATTACTGTACTTTGGATTTCTGTTCAGGTTTCTCATGAATCCAGGTTTTCTGGATTCATGGGGAGTCAGTGTTTAGGAATGTATTGGATGAGAGCTGAAAGTTCAGAGCTGGGAGGAGAGAGGTGCTGAAGCCCTTTACACGTATCCTTCTGCATGGACTCCCTGTCCTCTTCCAGGACAAGGTGCCAAACTGATGGCTATCTGTCACTGCAGGAGATGGTGGCTTGGAAATGGACTTGCTAGAGGACCTTGAGTCCCTGAAGTTTGAGCAGGGGATTGGAGAGGAAGACCGCTGCTGGCTGAATTTGCAGGGTCGTTATCAGGGTCTGACGGTCAAGGCCTGTGCCCACGCAACCTTCTTTTGTAAGCTACTCCACAATTTAAGGTAAGTCAGATCTCCAGGGTCAGGCAGATGGAGAAGAATCTCACTGCGAGGAATTCAAATGGCTTTCACTTTTTATATTGGAGGGTAACTTCGGTAAGTATCTTCCTACCTTTTCCAACCCACTGTCTATTACTCCTGGTCTGAAAACACCAGAGAAACCAGGGGCCCTTGGCTGTGGTTCTGTAATAGAGCTTGGACTAGTGGTGATTTCCTTTCAGTGAATGGGTTGATTAAGTAAACAGTTCATTCCTCCATCCACTCATTCACACATGTCTTTCCTAGCTACCAATGACATATCATTTATGAAAATGAGGTGAGTTTCTTTTTGTGGGGCTAGTGGTGGAATGCTCATTCACAGGAAAGCCACCTGGGACTTGGGAGTTCCCATGGCCCGATGACTTGCTTGAAACCAGAAATCCTAATTTGCAGAGAAATTCTCAGTCCAGTCAACGTGGCTTCAGACACCTAAAGTGGAAGTCATGGGAGAGCCAGGTTCCGAAGACCAAACTCCTGGATTCTGTAACTCTAGGCCACTCTTAAAATATTCAACCCTCCCCCCTTCTCCAGTGTACTTCTCAGTTTACTTTTCTCTGAAATTAGATTAACTCCTTGTTGATGGGAACCAGATCCTAAATGAACATGTTATAGACACAGCATATACCCAAGGAGGCAGGTTGCTGAATGAGTTTGCTGTTTGGCTGACTAATAAGGATACACAAACCTGTTTGTGGAATCCAAGATGAGTGGTAAGGAACCGATATATGAAAACTTCAGGCGGCATTTACATTTGGAAGGGTTAGGCACTGGGAGGAAACACTGCTTTCAACCAAGAGCTTTACTTTTATATTTTATGTTATTTTGGTTTACTTTGGTTTATTTTAGCTTTAATTTTTAAAAACTCCCAATTTCCACAGAAATACGAAATGTAAGTTTATCCTATAACAATATAAAACCATGCTTTCTGTGTTCTGAAGTCAGGCTTTATCCTGGGCTGAGAAAATACATCAGGAACCGACAGTAAGTGAGCCACTTTCTTTAGTTGAAAAACGAGCCAAGTTACCTGTTTCCTGGGTCGGCGCAGAACTGATGTAGCAAACTGGGAAGCCTGGGTGTGTGGGGGGAGGCATGTGCACTCAGCCTGATGGCAGTGGGCATGACAGCTGTGTGCGCAGGAGACAAGGAACAGGCCTACGGTGTTCCAGGGGCTGTTCACCAGGATGGCTCCAAGTCAGGAAAAAAAAAAAAAGGTTTCACATTCAGACCTTGCTTTTAAGAAGGCAAAGGAGTGCACAACACATGTGGCCAACGATATATGTTCACTTAAAAATGTTTTAAACAAGCTTTGGAAGCGATATGCTTTATGTTCTGGAAAATTCACTCAGGAAGAGCACGCCTCTCCCTAGTGATGCTGCACATGTGTCACATATTGGAACCTTGTCTCTGAACTACGTGCCACCAGGCTGCCGTACGAGGGAGTTAAAGCTGAGAACATCAGAGGCCCACAGTGAGGAAGAACTCCAGGGTGAGCGGGTATTTATGATTGTGTTCATTCTCCAGAAAATCATTACCAGAGAAGCTAGCTTGCAGATATCCCTTGACTGGATCTCCTTCCAGCACTCCTGATGATGAGGAATTAAAGGTGGGCATCATTGGAGGTGGCCACCTGGGGAAGCAGCTGGCCCGTGTGCTGCTTCAGCGTGTCCCCATCCCTGCGGAGAGACTGTGGATCTCCACTCGGAGGCCAGAGGCCCTGGGTGAGGAGCAGTGGCCCGCAGAAAGAGGGGTGGGGGTGCTCTGTCAACGGGGCCGTTGTGAAAGGGGAATTCTTGCATGCAGCAGGCTGAGTTCTCAGCTTTCTAGCATTGAGGAAGCAGAACAGATGGTTTTTGGCTTATTCTTTATAAGATTTGTTGTTAGATTTATCCAGAGTTCAAATCTAACTGGACCAGGTAGTCTGGTGGGTGTTAAGCAGTTCCAAACATTGGGCCTGTGTTTTTTCAAATAACATTTACTGAATTTTTTAAGTTTTCTAATGATTCCACTTACTAATCAGAATGGTTGCTTTTGGAGAAATTGATGCAGAAGAGGCCCAAGGGAGATTTTTGAGGAGATGGAAACGGTCTTGCTCTTGAAAGAGGTGTGAGTTACATAGGTGTGTGCGTTTGTCAAAAATGATCAAACTGTATACTTTAGATCTGCATGTTGCACTGTAAGTAAATTATACTTCAATAATTTTTATAAATGTAAAATATCATATGCATATTATAGAAAATTACTCTATAGGAGAATAAATACTAACTACCTATAATCCCCTTACCAGGTACATCATTTTCTATTTTTTCTCTGATTTTATCAGTAATTGATAATATGCGGTTGTTTGTATTCTGCATTTTCACTTAATGTATTATGAGCATATTCTCATGTTTTTTAACATTCTTCAAAATCACAATTTTAAGGTAGTATAGTATTACAAAGTATGGCTGTACGATAATTTGTGTAACTGTGCCTTATTGGGTTTCCTGGTACATAATTTTAAAACAGAATCACTAAGTTAAAGAACAGGTACAGCTTTATTAAGATGTAATTTGTATAGAATAAAATGCACATTTTTCTTTTCTTTTCTTTTTTTAATTTTATTGTTGTTGTATTACATCCATCCCCTTTTTGCTCCCCTCTGCACATTTTTAAAATGTATAATTTGATCTTTTGACACATGTGTATACCTGTGAAACCATCAACACCAGGTAATGAACTTATCCATTACCCACCAAAGTTTCTTTAAATTCTTATCCCTCTACCTCCCTGAGCTCCCCACCCAAGAAACCACTAATCTCATTTCTGTCATCGTCAGTTAGTTTGCATTTTCTAGAATCTTGTATAAATGAAATCATTGTTGTTTAACTTCTTTCACTTTGCATAATTATTCTGAGATATGTTTTGAGTTATATGTTGTTTCACGCATTGATACCCTTTTTATATTGGAGTATTTCATTGTATTAATATCCCAGTTTATCTGTTCATCTGTTGATGGACATCCAGGTTGTGTCTAGTTGTGGGCTATTACACATAAAGCTGCTATGAACCATTTGTGTACAAATATTAGTGTAGGCAAATGCTTTCACTTTTCTTGGGTAAACATGTGGGAGTGGAACAGATGGGTCATGTGGTAGGTATAATTTTTACATTTTAATTTTTTAAATTTAATTTTATTGTTGTTGTATTGCATCCATCCCCTTTTTCCCCCTCTGTACCCTTCCCCACCCAACCATTCCCCCTCCAAAGTCAATCTACATTTTAATTTTAAAAGAAATTTCTACTACATTTTTTCAAACTGACTTCCAAAACAGGTTGTTGAGGTGTAAACTTTCACCAGCATGTGTGAGAACACCCATTTCTCTACACTCATTATTTTAATATGCCTTTTAAGTTTTTATTTTTTATTTTTAAATTTTTATTTACTTTTATGGTGTTTTTCCAAACCATTTATTCTCCTTATACCCACCTTACCACTCCCCCCGCAATTACCACACTGTTGTCCATGTCTATGAGTTGTTTTTCCTTCTTTGCTCAGTCCCTCACCCCCTACCCTCCCCCACCCCTTAGCCGTTATCCTGCTCTCCATGAGTCTGTCTTTATTTTGCTTGTTAGTTCAGTTTGTTCATTAGGTTCCACATATGAGTGAAATCATATGGTATTTGTCTTTCTCTGACAGGCATATTTCACTTAACATAACATTCTTCAGGTCTATCCATACTGTTGCAAAGGGTAAAATTTTTCTTTTTTACAGCTGAGTAGTATTGTGTGAATGTCCCGTAGTTGTTTTATCTACTCATCTTCTGATAGACACTTAGGCTGCTTCCATATCTTGGTGACTGCAAATAACACTGCAATGAATATGGGGTTCTTACTGTTCTTTTGAATTAGTGTTTTGGGTTCCTTTGGATATATTCCCAGAAGTGGGATCACTGGGTCAAAAGGCAAAAGGGTCCCCCTTCCTCCACATCCTCACCAGCACTTGTTGTTTGTTGATTGATAATAGCCATTTTGACAGGTGTGGTAAATCTCATTGTGGTTTTAATTTGCATTTCTCTGATAATTAGTGATGTCTATTGCCCGTCTGTATGATCTCTTTGGAGAAGTACCTATTCAGCCCTTTTGCCCATTTTTTTTCAATATTTTATTTATTTATTTTTAAGAAGGAAGGGAGGGAGAAAGAGGGAGAGAAACATCAATGTGTGGTTGCCTTTTGCATGTCCCCAACCAGGGACCTTGCCTGCAACACAGACTTGTGCCCTGACTGGGAATCTAACTAGTGACCCTTTGGTTCATAGGCCAGTGCTTAATCCACTGAGCCACACCAGCCAGGGCCCATTTTTAAATTGGATTGTTTGTTTTTCTGGTGTTGAATTTTCTAAGTTCTTTATAAATTTTGGATATTAGCCCCTTATCAGATGTACCAGCGAATACATTCTCCCATCCTGTGGGTTGTCTTCGTATTTTGTTGACATTTTCCTTTGCTGTACAAAAACTTTTTAGTTTGATGTAGTACCATTTGTTTATTTTTTTCTTTGTTTCCCTTGCTTGGGGAGCTATATCTGATAATACATTGCTATGAGCTGAACTATGTCTGAGATTTTGCTGCCTATGTTTTCTTCTAGGATTTTTATGGTTTTGGGTATAATGTTTAAGTCTTTAATCTATTTTGAATTTATTCTTGTGTGTAGTGTAGTTTCATTTTTCTGTATGTATCTGTCCAATCTTTCAGAGAGAAGGGCAGGGAGGGAGGAAGAAAGGGAAAGAGACATCAATGTATGGTTGTCTTTCACCTGCCTCCAGTCAAGGACCTGGCTGGAGACCTGGCTTGCAACCTGGTTATGTGCCCTGACTGGGGAATCGAACCAGCAACCTTTGGGTTAGCAGACAGGTGCCAATCCACTGAGCCACACCAGCCAGGGCTCTCTCTATCTTTATAAATATCTTAACATTAAATTGTATAGTATATAGGGTGGAGCAAAAGTTGGTTGACAGATGTTCATATGGAAAATAATACAATAATACATAAGTAATAATACAAAAATAAACTGTTTTGCACACTCTGTCAACCTACTTTTACCCCATCCTGTATTTCCCTAGACTCCTTCCAGCCTCTGCACTAGATTCTTCCACTCTCTTACTTAGTCTTTCCTACCAACTTAAGCCAGTTAGCTGTGTAATTTTGGCCCAGTCACGTAACTTCTTGACTCAGTTTTCTCATCAATAATTTAGGAATAATAAGGTCCTTGTCAAGATTCCCTTAAATCATGGGTGGCCAACACAAGGCCCGTGGGCCAAATCCAGCCCTCCACCTTGTTTTATCTGGTTTGGCCCCTTGTTTCTACCCAGCTTGCTTAACTGTTAAGGAGCAGTTACATTTATACCGTCCTAAAATTACATTCGGCCCTTTGAAGGCAACCTAGAGGCTGATGTGGCCCCGGTGAAAATGAGTTTGACACCCCTGCCTTAGATAATGCATATGAAGTACATTTTACATTATCTAGCACATGATAGATTGGAGCAGAAGGCTTCTTTCAGGTGTTTTTTCTAACTCAAAAAATATATATATATATGAAAAGCTCTAGTTTTTGAGAAAAGGACAAATTGTCTTATAACCTCAAGCACTTCTACAGTGGCTAGTTTTTGAGAAAAGGACAAATTGTCTTATAACCTCAAGCACTTCTACAGTGGCACCGGCTGCTTTAGCAGTGGGGGTAGGGCACTGTGTTGTGCGGCTTTTAGATGCCCTTTGGAGAATCTCTTCTCCTTTATGTGACAAGAGTCAAGAGAAAATAATTGTCTTCCTCTCCCTACAGTTGATGTTCAAGTGCAACTCTGTACTGTGTCCTTTCTGTCTTCCTTTCTCCCTCCCAGATGAGTTCCAGAAACTGGGAATCCAGTGCTTTTACGGTAACTCTTCCCTGGTGCGCTGGGCCAACGTGGTATTCCTCTGCTGCCTGCCATCTCAGCTGCCCCAGATCTGCACAGAAATAGGAAGCAGCTTTGAAAAAACCTGCATCGTGTACAGCTTTGTATCTGCCATCCCCATACCCAGGTATCTCATCAAGGGGAGCACAGAACTGTCTCCTCCTCAGCCCTGGCTTCTGCCTCCCACCTCCGCCCAGCTCCTGCCTCAGGGAGGTGGTCATTCCCGGTAGTAAAATGGAAGCAGCTTCACCTGCCAAAGGACCCAGCCATCCTTTCCAGTGTGAACCCACACCTGTGGGTGGGACATTTTCTTTGACACGTAAATGTTGAGAATTGCAATAGCGTGTTGCCTCCCACTCCTTGAAGCTGACTGGTGTTCCCCTTGTGCATGGGTGACTAGGGGAACCACCTGTCAACAGCATGGATAGTGATTGAGAACATGTGTCAAATGTTATTTTATACCCCTAGTGTCTAGGCCAGTGCCTGGCAAGTGATAACAGTAAGAGTCGGTGGGTTGGGCTAAAGAGTCCAGCTGATCAGTAGAGCCCTCAGTGCTGACCCACACCTGTGCTGTATGGTGTGGGGTTGGATGGGTTTGTCTTGTTGGGCTTAGTTGTGAACTCAGTAGATCACGTGGCTTATTTCCATCCTGGTCCCGTACTCCATGTCTTGGTGGCTTCACTTTCAGGTTGAAAAGCCTACTGAACCACACCAGTATCCTGCGGCCTCAGTATCAATGTGTTGAAGATTTTGCCAACATCTGGAGGACCAATAAGGAAATCATAGCTGCTTTTCAAGATCCTATGATTCTTGGGGCTACCTGCCCCTTCAGTCCGGCTGGTAATGGCTCACCCTAGTGTTGGGACTGTTTAGAAACTTGCATTCCTCTTGGCCAGTTGCTCTCTTATTAGATCCCTGTGTGTGCTCGCTGGGCGAGTGCAGGGGGAGTACAAGCTAGATACATTCTCAGCTATTTAGGTTTTGGACAGAGACAGCTTTGGTGGCAAAAACAGTCCTAATAAGGGAAGGCTGAGGAGTCAATATTCATACCCTTTAAGGATGAGTGGGAAATGACCAGAGGGGAGAGCTTCTTTCATATTTAAACAGAAGGATTCAGTGTCTGGGGCTAAATGGTTTTTCACTGCTCTAACCTTGCAGTTTTCCCCAGTACTTTTTTTTTTTTTTTTTTAAGATTTAATTTATTATTTCCAGAGAGAGGGAAAGGGAGAGAGGCAGAGAAGGAGAGAAGAATCAATGTATGGCTGCCTTTCACCTGCCTCCAGCTACAGACCTGGCTGGAGACCTGGCTTGCAACCTGGTTATGTGCCCTGGCTGGGAATTGAACCAGCGACCTTTGGGTTCACAGGCCGGCGCCTTATCCACTGTGCTACCAGCTAGGGTTCCCCCAGTCCTTTTTATTGGCAAGGGCCATCCTAAGAATTCCTAGAGATGCTACTGCCATTAGCAGTGTCCACATTAGTCATGCCTGTCCTACTGTGGAAGGGTCAACACACAATATGTCACGGGGAGGGAGAATGTTTGCTTGTCTCGAAGTTCCTATGACTAACGGGGGGAAAAGGTTCCCTGCAAACCTTTTTGGTGGTGCTGACTGGTCGTTTCCTTGTTGTTGATGTGCAGGCGGAATAATCCTCAATATCAAGTGGTTCGAGGGGGTTTTCTATGCAGTTCTCAACATCTGTACGGAGAAGGCCATGCATCATTCACAAGCACTGCAGCTTCTGAATGAGCTGTTCCTCTCTGCACACACTGAGGACTGTGGGAAGGATGGAGCATCTTGCCCCAAATTTCAGTTACAAAATTTCGTCAGTAAAGTCTATGCTGAGAACCTGCCTCAGAATAGGTAAGGTACAACCCTGGCCATTCTCATTTCTCCTGCCCCGTCGTCTTAGCAGATGCTTTGTTTCTTGTTTCATGTTATCTTTGAAAATGTATAAAAAGAATACATTCTTGTATAAAAAATCCAACTAATAGCAAAGTGAAAGCCCTCCTTTGCTCTCCAAGTACCATTTCATAGACTTTACCTCGAACAGTTTTTATATTTGTCTCTCTTATGTACGAATTTATAAACACATTAACAGTGATTACGTTAAAGTGTGTGCATCTGTACGCACGTTTTAGAAACACAGGGACTATATATACTGCATTTTTACTTATACATCATGGATCTATTCTTTGCTAGTCCAATCATGTCACTTTCATATATGAGCATCCTTTGATATAATTAAATTTATTCATCCTATTTCCTCTTGATGGTGAGCTAGTCACCCCCACGCCAGTCTCAAATTTTACATAAAGGGCTGCACTGAACATTCTTGTACTTTGCACACTTAGACCAGTATTTCTGTTGAGTAGCTAGAATAATATTTTGAGGGAAAGATTATATATATTTTGTTTGATAGGCATTTCCAAATTGCTTATTGAAAATGTGGGGCTTAAGCCTTGGCTGGTAGCACAGTGGATAAGGCGCCGGCCTGAGAACCCAAAGGTCGCAGGTTCGATTCCCCAGCCAGGGCACATAACCAGGTTGCAAGCCAGGTCTCCAGCCAGGTCCTTAGCTGGAGGCAGGTGAAAGGCAACCGTACATAGATGTCTCTCTCCCTCTCTGCCTCTCTCCCTTCCCTGCTCTCTGAAAATAATAAAATCTTAAAAAAAAAAAAAAAAGAGAAAATGTGGGGCTTGTTTTTATTTCCACTAGTAGCGTGTAAGAGTACCATTGCCTGTTTAATTGCTAGTAATCTAATGAGAGTGCAAGATGTTTAATCTTTGGTAATCTAATAGGAAAAATCTCTGCCCTTGTTACAATGCCCTCTTGTCAGGAAATTCACTGGATACTTTCATATCCTCTTCTTCCTTGACTATTGAACATGCCATCCTTCTTGAAGCAATCTCTTGTTTTGGCTTTCCCATAGCCTCACACTCTCATTTTCTTTGTCTCTCCGGCTGCTCCTTCGCCAGCTCCTCTTCTGCCCCATCTTTCAATCTGGGAGTTTTCAGGGCTCTGTCCTAGGCCTTCTTTCCTGTCCATTCTACACTTGATTCCTGGTGGGTCTTTTCCTCTGGCATCTTTACACTGATACCACTGAGTCTCCAGCTTGGATGTTAGTTGCGTGCCCAGATATATTCACAGTCACCATCTCCCCTCAAACTCAGTGTGTGCAAAAGCTCTCAATACCTGCTCTCACATCTGCTCTTCCAGCATTTCTCATCTGGTTACAAGCTTCTTCACCAGTTGTTCAAGTCAGACCCCAGGAAGAATCCTTGACTCTTCCCTCTTTTGCATTCTAATTACCAGTGGCCTGTGGTATGCTCGGTTTGGAGATTTCCCTTCCCCATTATCCCAGGATTCCTTTCACTGCTCTCTCATTTTGGATCTCTTTTTGAGGATCCCTCTTCCTCTGGCATGACGCACCCCTTCATTGTGGTATACCAGGTACACCTCCTATAGCTTTCTTAGAAAAGGATGCATAGGAAATAACTTTCAAAGACTATGTCTGAAAATGTTTTTATTCTAACCTAGTATTTTATTGAGAATGTAGCCAGGCTTAAAACTCTAGGTTAGAAATAATTTTCCTTCAGAATTGTGAAGGCATTGCCTCATTGTCTTTCAGTTTTTAGAGTTACAGTTAAGAAAAAGGCACAAAGTCATTTAATTTTTTAAATTCATCCTTTGTCTGAAACCTGGTTCTTTTTTCTCTGGAAACTTAATAGGATCTTTTGCCTTCAATATCCTACAATTTCATAATGTGTCATGATGTGGATCTAATTCACTGTGTTCGCACTTGGTGGGCCTTTTCTTTTTTTACCCCCTTAGAAAGATATCATTAAATATAACACATGCACAGAAAAGTACATATTCCATAAATTCATAAATATACAGTTTAATAAATTATGGAAAAGCAAATACCCAAGCAACTGCCACCTGTAAAAGAAAAGATTATGTGGGGAGGGGGACAGAGGGGAGCAAAAAGGGGGATGGATGTAATACAACAACAATAAAAAATTTTTAAAAAAGGAAAAAAAAATGAAAAGATTATTTAGTGGTCCGTTTCAGTCTGAATGTCAAGTTCTCCAATTGTATTTTCAATAATTTTCTTCCCTTCTATTTTTCCTGTTCTCTTTATGAATATTTTATAATCAAATGTTATGGACTAATCTGATTTTAAAATCTTTCTATTTTTAGTATCTTTGACTTTTTGCTCAGCTTTGTGTTTTTGCTATCATGTTTTGAGCATATTTTCATTTTTGCTATATTCTGGTTTTCAAAAATTAAAAAAACAAATTTTAGTTTATTGATTTAGAGAGAGAAGGGAAGAGAGAAATACCTATTTGTTGTTCCACTTATGCATTCATTGGTTACTTCTGTGAGAGAAGCATCTATTTGTTGTTTCACTTATTTATGCATTCATTGGTTGTTTCTTGTATGTGCCCTGACTGGGGGGTCAAACCCGCAACCTTGGTGCACCCAGATAATGCCCCAACCAACCCAGCCGGAGCCCAAAGATTTTTTTACTCTCCAAATATTCCTTTTTTATGTCGTATCCTCTTGTCATTTTACTGTGCAATACCATCTCTTATCCCTTTGATAGAGGTGTTTTCTTTTCTGAGTTGTTTCTGATCATTTGTTTTGATCTCTGTCATTCATTTTAGAGTCTTTCTTCAAGTACATAGGAATCTTGACAGCTCCTATTTTTAAGGTCCTTGTTATTGAAAAGCTGCTTGCTAAAATTCTGCATTTGCTACTGAGGTCACTACTTGAATGATTTGGTCACCTGTTCCCATGAGAAACCCTGAATATTGGTATCTTTAAACCTTCCAGACCCAACTTGGGGAAAGGAAGCTGTGTGTAGAGAGTCGTCTTATCATTTGGTTTCCATTTTTCCAATCTGTTTTTCCCCTATTCAGCATGTCTCTGCCCTCAGCAGTGCCTCTTGTCCTTCTGTCCAGAGACCCCCTGTTTAACTTTCTCCAGAGAATAAACCTTGTTAGAGAGGAGGAGGGACTGTCTCCTGATGGGGCTGTGCTGGGTAGGGTCCTAGGAAGGTCTCTCTCCTTGTTAAGGTTTTTAAGGCATCACCCTCTTTTTGGCCATCTTGCCCCCACTTCCAGATGTACTTGGTTCTCCCTCTTCTGTGTGCTCTGAGATGTAAATGGCCTGTGCATTAGCTCAGTGTTATTACTTGTCCATATTCTTTCCAGCTCCCAAACTTGCCACTCTTGGGTTCTCTCACTGTCATTTTATGTTCTTGACCTAATTTTCATTTGGGTTGTTTGCTTATATTTAGTGCTTTGTAGGTTTTCAGTAGGAATGTTTTGCGTATTGAAAATATTTTTCACATTATTTCTCTTTTTTGGTATATTATGCTGTTCAGAGGATTCTAATTTTTTGTAGTAAAAATGGTCAAATCACTTTATGGATTCAGGGTTTCAAGTCGTACTTATGAAGACTTTCTTCATGCCAAAATATTCTGTATCTTCTCCCAGGATTTTATTTTTTTTAGGTTATTTTATATTCATTATTTTCAGAGATAAGGGCAAGGAGGGAGGAAGAAAAGGAGAGAAACATCAATGTATGGTTGCCTTTCACCTGCCTCCAGCTACGGACCTGGCTGGAGAACTGGCTTGCAACCGGGTTATGTGCCCTGACTGGGGAATTGAACCAGCGACCTTTGGGTTCACTGCCAATCCACTGAGCCACAGCAGCCAGGGCTTTAAAATATTTAAATCTTGAATAAATTTAGGATTTTAAACATCTTTTATTCATTTTTGAAAGTTGTTCTAACACTATAGAGTAGCCAATCCTTTTTCTACCAATTTTAAATGTGATTTTTATTTGGTACACTGCAAGTTATTCATGGGTATACTAACTTCTACCTTTTTTCTATTGAGTTGAAGAGAGTATCTTTTTGAAACGGATATTTGAAAGGAAATGCTATATTTTTCATTCTTAGTGTCCATGATCTTTTTCTGTATTCTCTTCCTAAATTCAAGGAAAAGATACTGAAAAGAATGTTAATGTCACCATTATAATTATTCTCTAATTTATGAACTCTTCTTAAAATGTACTTAGACGAATGTACGTAAGGGTGAAAACTCATGATAAGTACAATTAAATCCACATAGTGAGTAGTGTTAGCTGAATGTTTGGTTTACTTATGAATTTTAATTATTTTGATATAGAAAATGAAGAACCTTATTTCCAAGTAGAGGACAACTTTCTTGAAATATTTACAGCCCGACCAGATGTTAGTGAACGGACAAAATAAATCAATAAATAATAACAATACTTTTTTTCACCCAGGTCTCTCCCCTGGTTTGATCTGACAGTTGTGCAACTCAGGGAAACACCCCTTACCAAGCACCTGGCCCATCCTGCCCTCCAGGCCCACCTCACCTATCTCTACTGTGGCTCACTCGGCATCGCCCTGACCAAGGAACCGCAGCCAGAGGCTTCCACAGGCTGTGCACCCCAATGAGAGACGAGACCTCAGGAATCAGAGTTCCTTCTCCCTCTGCAATGGTTGTACTCGGATCATCACCACTGACAGCGGGAGTCCTGTGACTGCATTGTGTTTGCCGCGTGTTAGGCACTAAGGAATTAGAAAAATGTACTGATGACTCTTTAAAATGTAGATTAAAACAAGAGGGCCTTTCTCTGGTATATGTGTGTGTATCTGGCTTTTGAAAGCTACCAAGTAAAAGTACAGAACCCAACACAATGGAGTAAGCTGCTTCCCCATGGCAGCCTTGTTAATACAAATTATCTGTCTTCTAAAAGCTAAGTTTAAGAAGGTACAATGTCATTGCTACCTTCTTTTCCTGTAGCAGTATGTACTTGACAAGTGATACAGTGTGATTTTCCTACATTTTATATAGAGAAGAATGTGTGGTAAACAATATATGATTCATTTCAAGCTTATTTCAGCTAGATACGACTGTTTTGACAGTCATTAAAGCTGTTCCCATTTTAAATATTTTAAACCATAACAACCATTTAATTCTATTAATTAATTTTAAATCCTCAGCCTAGGATTTTGTTTTTTAATTGACTTTTAAGAGGAAGAAAGGAAGGGAGGGAGAGAGAGACAGAGACAGAGGGAGACATCAACCAGTTGTCTCCCGTACAGCCCTGACTGGGGATTGAACCCACACCCTAGGTATATGCCCTGATCAGGAATTGAAACGGCAACCTTTTTGGTGCGTGGGACAGTGCTTCAACCAATTGAGCCACCTGGCCAGGGCAACCATACAACCATTTTTAAAAAATAGCTGGAGTTTATATTAAATGGCTAAAATATTTTTTTTTAATACAGACCGTATTTCTTTTTTTTTTTTTTTTTTAATTTTATTGTTGTTGTATTACATCCATCCCCTTTTTGCTCCCCTCTGTCCCCCCACCCACCCACCCATTCCCCCCAAAGTCAATCCCACCTGTTGTCCATGTCCATGGTTCCTTTATACTAGGTTCTTGTCTAAGCTGCTCCCCATCTTTGCCTCTACCTCTCCCTCCCCCCTACCC
>PVIW01007278.1:0-74839 GCA_004026585.1 Noctilio leporinus | reverse complement strand
CAGGGGAACGGGGTAAGGGGGAGGGAGAGGTAGAGGCAAAGATGGGGAGCAGCTTAGACAAGAACCTAGTATAAAGGAACCATGGACATGGACAACAGGTGGGATTGACTTTGGGGGGAATGGGTGGGTGGGTGGGGGGACAGAGGGGAGCAAAAAGGGGATGGATGTAATACAACAACAATAAAATTAAAAAAAAAAATATTACATTATCCCATGCATGAATGCATCATAATTCATTAATCGCATTTCTATTATTGGACATTGGGGCAATTTATAATTTTCTCAGTTATTAATGATACCTAGTAAAGATGCTTAGATGCAAAGTCAAAACAGATTCTCAAGTTACTTCTTTAAGATACATAAATTTGCAAAATTTTGATTATTGGGTTAAAGTTATAATCTTTAAAGCTCTTTAAATGCTTTGTCAAATTGTTTTTCAGAAGTATTACACTTAGAATTTAATTTCTCTTAAGCATGGTAGAAAAATAAACATTTCACTTTCTGTAACTTATATTGGCTTATCTCATTTTAAAAAGTAATTTGTTCGGCCCTGGCTGGTGGCACAATGGATAAGGCATTGGCCTGTGAACCCAAAGATCACTGGTTCAATTCCCAGCCAGGGCACATAACCAGGTTGCAAGCCAGGTCTCCAGCCAAGTCCATAGCTGGAGGCGCAGGTGAAAGGCAACCATACATTGATGTTTCTTTCCATCTCTCCCTCCCTTCCCCCCTATCTAAAAATAATGTCTAAAATCTTTTTTAAAAAGTAATTTGTTGATTGGATGAGTGAAAAGATTACCTATTCAAAAGATATCTGTTCTCTAAAAATTGCTCTATGGATTCAAAGCAGTTCAACAGATGTTCCAATAGAGTCTTTCATAGCACTTAAGGAACTTGAGGAACCTTATTCTTAAGTAAGAATGTGAAAAAGAGTAAAGAGCAAAGAAGAGCCTAAATATGTTAGAAGAAGATAAGCAAAGGAATGACTCTTTACTATCAGCACTTGTTTTGAAGCTCAGGTAATTAAGGCAGTGTGGAAGTGCTACACAGATAAACAAGGTTACCAGTGTGATAGGCAGCCTAGAAATAGACCTATTAATATATAGAAATTTGATTCATGATAGGGATGTAAGGCAGATCAGGGGGAAAGTGGAACTTTTTCAGTAAGTGGAGCTAGCTAAATAATTACACATATTAAAACAAACAAACAAATCAATTCTACATCTTCTCAAACACAAAAATCACTCCCAAATGGATTTGGACTTGTGACAGATATTAAGTCTTTAAGCTTTTTGTTTTATTAGCAAACATCGTGCTAACTTTGGGGAGGATAAAGCATTAGGTAGACATAAGACACCCAAGAAAAAAGAATGATGAATTGAAATACATTAATATTAAGGTCAATAAGAACTAATCATGTTACATTGAGCTAATAATTTAACTTCTATTTCTCAGTTTACTGATCTGTAAAGTGGAATAATAACATTATCTATTTTATTAGGTGTCTGAGAATTAAAAGAGTTAATTCATGTAATACATTCAGAACAATTACCTGACACTTAGAAAGTGCTCCATAATTAATGAGTTTATAGATAAGGTTTAGGTGTTTTGTATAGAAAATCAAGTTATCATTAGTTTCTTTGTGATTTCATGGATTGATTTATATTGTCCCCATCTAGTCCCTACTGAGGCATAAGACAGTCATAGAAGAATATGCTTAATTTTCATATATTGATTACTGTATTTTAATTTTTCATGATGTAAAATTTTATTCTAGTGCATGCTTTGAAAAGCAAGCCTGAACATTTAACTAATTGGCCAGGTATTATTTGTTTTAGTTTTATTGTTCTTTACCCTCTTACTGATTTGTGATGTCTACATTATAGTCATTCAATAATTATAAAGCCAATTTCAATCCACATTATTCATTCAGTTATAGGCAAACTTGAGTCAGGCCTCTCTAACGTGCAAGGCTGTTGTGAAATGTATATTTGACAAGTACAGTCTGGACATTTCTGCAAAAAGTCATCTTATTATTTTGCCCCAAAATGAAAAAGTTACATGATTGCTAGATGTTGCTAGAGATTTAACATTACAACATAAACCCCAAATCCTGGATATATAAAACATTTAATACTCAGTGTTCTCTTGGAGCTATGCTTGGTACTAGAAACAGCCCATTACTTCCCTTTCAGCAATACACTATGCAGAATGATAGTGTACCTAAAATAAATATGCTTGCATGTGCTATTTTCTTAGACACTTATTACAAGGTATAGTTTATTGTCTGAAGAGTTTCAATAAGTTTTTTGAGATAAATGGGAACAAAAATCGGGATCTTGTAAAAATCTGCATAACAGATTTTTTTAAGGCAAGATTCAGTCAAAACCTTCAATGGTCTGTTTCCCAAGACAACATGCCTAGGAAGCATAAAGAAAGAAGTGGAGTTATACTGGCTGAGCTGAGGAAGGTGCCTACAATAGAGAAAAACTCTCAAAAGCATTAACCACAAGTTGTCAATCTACTGCCCTGCTTTCCTTTGTCCCATGTTTTTATTAGGTTCGGGTACATCTTGCCTCTGGGACGTGTCATAATCTATTTTAAGCACCTAAATAAAATAAGGACCTTAAAAAAAATGTCATTTAGCTTGGATTTCCTACAAAATGTCTCCCTGTGACAAGGAACTGAAAATGTGATCATTGCACAGCATAGTAAACACGCACTGGACTAAAACTTAGGAGCGCTGGTGTGTAGCTCAGCTTCTGTCCCTAAATCCCCGAGTGACCTTAGCTGAATTATATAGCTTCATTATCCTCATGCTTAAAACTGAGGGTCTGAAGTAGCTGCTATCAATCTTACAGGGTTGTTAACATAGGAAGTGCTTAAAGAAAACGTGAAGTGTTGTTACTTCCATCACTGAAATATTCTGTTGTTCAGAGCACTCTCAGCATCTCCAGACACCCTCAGCAATTCAGTTTATGCTAATAGAGCTATCTATTACTTTAAGTCATGATCCTTGTCAACCCTTTTCATCTAGTGGCTTTGGGGCTCCTCAACACACACACACATGAGGCACAATAAATCTATCCTGCCCACACTAACCCATGATACATTCTAGGGCACAGTGAAGAAAATTGATTGTCTTCTCAGGGGGATCCTAACATCTCTAAGACCTGTTAATATCTATATTACAGGTGAAAATCCCACCTGTAATACCTCATTCCACCTCCTATTTATATTGTCCCCAATTCTGAGGTTAAAACCAAGCAGTTGAGAAATCTTAGTAAGGGCCTCCTTTTCTGTGAATCCGTTGTTCTAAATCTATGCATTAAATTATTTCACAAAAGATATTTTATTTGATAAGAAAATGCAAATGGTTAGAAAAGTTAGAAGTTAACATGAGCTGAAGGGAAATTAGCCAGTAAGACTTCCCCTGAGTGGTTCTCAAATTTGTGGTTTGTTTTTATGTAAACTGAGTCTAGAAAGATGCTTATGTTCTAATCTAGGAGAAATGGGGATTTATAAGTGAAGAAGGGAGAGGGTGTTAGGTGAGGAGTCAGTATCAATCAGAAATTTAAAAATCCAATTTAAATTTACTGGCTTAATTATTCCTGAGGCCTGGCAGAGTTGACAACCTGAAGAAATATGTCAAATACAAGTGATAGAACTGGAGGCAAGACCAAGTTTGAGACCTCCAGGAAATGATGGTGTGATCCATGGAAATAACCTGGCGGTGGCCAAGGGTCAGAACATCTTAGAATCCTGAATCCCTCTTCTCCCTCCCCACCTTTCCCACATTCTTCACTTTGTAAAATGCTTTTTTTAGTTTTAAGAGCCAAATCTGACAACGGAGACTAGTGGTTGTAAATTTTGAGATCTAACAGACCTGGGTTTGAATCCAGCTAAGGCTTTGTACTTGCTGATTTACTTAGTTTGTTTAAACGTCAGTTGTCTTTAAAATTTAAAAAAAAAAAAAAATGATAGGACAGTTAGTTAGTGAGGGCAGAGGACATTTCCTGGAAGAATTAAGAAACAGAAGTGAAACTCCAGACTTTTATTCTTACTGAAGGCATGTTAGACTAGTGGTGTAATCAGATTCATTCTTTCTTGAATTCACCATTTTTTCAACTGCTAATTAAGAGATTCCGTTAGCTAATCTCAGGACTATGAAGAAAAGGTGTGTGTGTGGGGGGGGGGGTTCAAAAAGCACAAAAAGTGCTGAAGAAGCACTTAAAACTTCACAGTCTGAAAGCAAATAAAACTTCTAGAGTCTCAAGGGCTTGCCTGGGGTACTTTTTTGCTAAGCAAGAAAAGGTTTCCTTGCCAGTGATTAAGTGAGAGACCTGGGCTGACTCATCAGCCTGCTAACCACTGTTTAGCATGAATCAAAATGACCCACTAAATTAGAAGCACTCAAGAATTTCATCCATAAATGAAATGCTATGTAAGGGATTAATGATCTATTTTTTTCTGATTTGGAGCAGCAAAGTAGTCTGACCTTATTATAAATAAAAGTGTTATTGGTGTATTTTGAACTCAGTAAGGCTAGCCAGGTTTTAAAAGCATGTGGAGTATTGAAAATATACTACATCTTCTTTTACTCAATGTCATTTAATTTTTTTCATAAGGGTATATAGATTCTGTGTCAAGGGTTTGAAAATGCAACTCTGGACAAAAAAAAAATAAAATAAAATGAAATGAAAATGACCTAGAACGTTAAGACACAGTGATAAGACACAGTGATAAGTTAACATATTATGCATAGTTGTAACGCAGTATACTGTATGTATCATGACAAAGGTGTGAAAACTTTCCACCTTTAAATTGCCTAAGAAGATTATATCTAAATAAATGGATTGCTATTTAGCAACAAAGCTCCTTTCTAATGGTAGGTGAAAAAACCATCTTAACAAGAGGACATTGTAATTAAAATTATTTTATTTTACCATTTGTAGAAAAAATTATATTTTATAAATATTCAGAAATCTACATATTTCTCTAAACAAACTTTTAAAAATTATACTTCTGATACCAGAGAAAGGGTTTGTATTCTTAATTGTTTGCCTGTGCAGCATGCTGTATGATTTTTTTTTTTTAACCTAATTTAGTTTCTGTGGATTTGGGTGAATTTAATCTGTTATTAAGATGTAAGATTTATTCCAATTTACTTATTCCTTCCACTACTACCAAAATCACATAGCACCATCTGTTAGCTGAACTATTAGAGTGATTAATCTAACCAGGGTAGGTAATAATTGAAAGATTAGAGACCTAGCACTTTTAAGCCTGATACATTGCCGTTTGATCAAATACCAACTTTTTATGAAAAATACAATCCCAACTAGTAATCAAGTATGTAAGTGAACCAAAACTGGTTTTATCTGAATGTTTTACCTGGCTTTTGCCTTTGCCACGTACAAAGAACAGAGAAACAAAAGAAAACCTTCTTAATTATTTAATGGAAGTAGATACAAAATTTCACTGAGCATTTCCTTAGACTTATTGATGGAGAATGCAGGCAGTACAGAAAGAGACAAAAAGAAAGCTAGTCATGCCATGTGTAAAGCCAAGACAACCCAATAACATTATTTTGGGAGAGTTGTCAGTTTTGTAGAATAAGTTCAAAATGAAATTATTATTATTATTATTTGAAGAATCACTACTTTGCTCACTGTCAGGTCCTACAGATTCTGGACCAGCAGGTTCTGAGAGCAGGGAGGCCTCTGGTCTGGTGACAAACACAGACTTAGAGCCTTGAGGAGATGTGATACGCTTTATTGCAAACAGCAGGTTTACGACTGCACAGCCAGGCAGCTAGAGTGTCAGTGTCCTCCCGCTCAGTTGTCCCTCTCCTATCACAGTGGCACTTCGGTTAACAACTGCAGAGAGTCCAGTGTCCCTACACTCACTCTCATTTCCACTCTGCGGGGCGCCAAGGGTGTCGGCATTCCACGCACAGTGTGTCCACTCTCCCACAATAGTAGCGCATGCTAGTTTATAGCCAGGGCATCTGGTACACACACTGGAACAAAGGAGCTCTCTACGCATTAGAACAAAGAGGCAGTACACCCAAAGGTGACACCTGTCTGCTCAGGGTTACTATGTTCGCTAATCTGGGGCTCAGTGTTCTGGACTCTGGGAGCAAGATTAGCTTCAAGGCTGTCTCCGCGGCTGACCCAGAGGGAAGGTACAGCTGTGTATAGAGAAATTCCTCAGGCCCACACCTGCATACAGGCATAGCTGTGTGGGCCCACGCCCTCCTGTGCCCACAGGGCCGTCTCACCTGGGTTAGCTCAGATCCCAGCTGTGGCTCTATGACACCTGGAACACTTCTGACACCAAATATGTGAGGGTTTTTTTTTTCCCACACCAACAACCAATTCTCTAATTCTATGGACATAAACTGAGGGTCCAATGATTCAATTCAATTCTGACACTAACTCTTGAAGGCAGTGTCAGACCCCTAAGATTAAAGAGCTCAGTCCCACAGGACTGTCGCCACATCGATGTCACCCCCTGCCCTGCTTTCTCATTTCTTTCTCCTCTCTCTAAAAATAAATAAAATCTTTTCAAAACTGGGTGGGACTTAATGGAAAAGCTTTATAAGCAACAGCCATTCAAGACCCAAAGAGTATTTGGCAATTATAAGAAAGATAGACACAGAGAAAAGTTGACTATAAAATTAATACACTGTGACTCAGAAAAAGCTTGGTGAATGCTCTTTCCCAGGCCATAAACTATGGCCTCATCCCTGAATCAGGCTTCTCCAGATGTGTGGCACCAACTCTTCTTATCATCAAAATCACCTTTAAGACATAGAAATGCCGTCTCTGTAAAAAGGAATTCAAAACCCCCAAAGAGAATGTAGTAACCCAAGCAGTCCACATCCAACCCTTCTGGGGATTAGGGTTGAGGTGTTGCAAGTTGCTGAAAGCAGAGGAGTCTGCCTGAGAAGTAGTCATTTCTAATGTCCCTGTGGCCTTGCAGAGTTCATGCAGCCCTGGGCAGCCTCTAATTATCTCCTGGAAGTAGCCTGAGCTCCGGGATGACAGGATTTAGAGAGAACACACAAAGAGGTGAGGGCACTAATTACCTCCACAGGGCATTTCGGCCTCTTGCTGGTGTGGTTGCAATATATGTTAGTCCTTCCTCTGGCGTTCTTCAGTGTGCCCTGCTGATCTAAAATTCTATCCCCTTGTTTAAATCCATGGCTCAATGGAAGATTAAAATAAATCCAGATAAAAACACATTGACAATTTCAATTTCAAGTGAAAATGAATGTATTCTTCTTCACTCAAGCTGGTTGTGCACTCAGTCTGCTAGCAACTTAAAAATAACAGTTAAAAAATTTGAAGCCCAACTATATTATCACATAAGGAGAAGAGCAAAGTGGTTGAAATATAGATGCTGTAACCAGACTGTCTGCCTTTGAGTCTGTACATTTGTGTCCCTGGTCATGTGTCCATGGACAATTTATATAACTTCTCAATTTTTCAGCTTATTTATCATCAATACAAGAATAGTCAAAGTAGCTTGCTCATAGGATTGTCCCACGTCTTCATGAGTTAAGACATATAAAGGACTTAGCATGGCATGTAGAAAATTCTATGTCTGTGTTAGATTTTGTCACTACTGTGTAAACATCTAAAACATAAATATGGTATTTTGTTGCTGTCCCATATATTGCACACCTCTTGTTTTATTTTATTTTATTTTTTTAATGACAGAAAAGTTTATTTTCACAACTATTATTGATAAAATATCCCAAGGGTGATGATAATTGAGCAGCACACCCTTTAAATCAGTGTGCCATGTGCCATGTGTAGCTGCTGAGCACTTGAAACATGTCTAGTCTGGCCTGAAATGGGCTGTTAGTTTTAATTATACACACGCTCTCTAAAACTAAGTACAAAGAAAGAAAATATGTAAAATATCTCACTGATAATTTTTATGTTGGTTACACGCTTAGATGATAATATCTTGAGTATATTATGTTAATGTTATTCAAATTAATTTCATTCATTGTTCTCTAATGTAGTTACTAGAAAATGTAAGATAGCATGTGTGTCTTACATTCTGTTTTCATTACTTTATAGAACTAGGGCAGGAAGGGGCTTTGGAAGGAGCCCACTTGAGCAGATCCTGACCTGAGACCAGGAAGTCTTATACATAGACCCCTTTCTACCTGCCCTGCCTTCCCTCTCTGGAATCCTGCTCTCAAGAGCTGGATGGCCAAATCCATAATCTTTAGGTATCTGTCTCCTCCTCTGTGAAGTATAGTACAGATGATTATAATACTTAATATACCTATTTTAGGGTTCTTGAGTATTAAGTGACTTAATACATATAATGCTCTTAGAATGGTACTTGAGACATAAAAAGTATTCCACAAATATTAGCTATGACTTTATTACTATGGAGCTGATATGTGAAGGATAAGAGCTAGGATGTAGGAAGAAGAAAAGGAAGCATGATTGTTGCTGAAAAAAAAAAATATTGATCCCAAAAGTTACTTTGCATGTAAAGTAACTATAACTGAGAGAGGCATTTACCCTTGGCCTTGCAACCCATTACTGACTGAACCAGGAGTAGAATGCAGGTGTTGTGACTCTTATTCTGCCCATCCTCCTACTGTACCATTATGCCTCACCTCCATACCACTGTACCCTACCTTCTTGTCACTTCACCCATTTCTGATGCTGGATTAGCTAATGGCAAACTGAGGAATATCCATATTTCTTAAAAATGCTGGTTGAAAACTCCAGCACCTTTCTGTTATCTGCCTCTGTAAAAGCATTAATATCTTCCTCAAATCCATTTAATCTAATGTTCTCTATCCTCTCTGTGAATCTAATATTGAAATACCTGAAGATCCTAATACAAGATATCTTACCATTCTTCTGATCCAATCACACTTGTGGTTTCTGGCTGTTCCTCAAACCTTCCAACAAGCTCCCTACTTGGACCTTTGCCCTTGTCAGTTCTTTTTCTGATGCTCTTCCCTTAGCCAGGCTCCAGAATTACTCCTTAGCTCCTTCCAATCTTTGTTCAAATGCTTCCTTTTCAGTGAGAACATCTCTGATCTGTATTTAAATATGCAGCCCCTCTTCTGCTCGCTATCCTAATCTACCTTTCTCTGTAGCACATATGATCTATTAATATACTATAAAACTTCCTAAATTGTTTTATTATCTGCCCCCTGCCGAGAATGTAAATTCTATGAGACAAAGGTCATAGCACCTAGGGTAGAGGTTGGCATGTATAGATGATTAACAAACATTTGTTGAATAAACAGAGAAATGATGGGTAAATGTTAAGAAACATTCTGTGCCACTAATTCCCTGGAGGGAGAATTATAGTTTAGTAATTAAGAGTATGTCTGGAAACTGAGCTGAATGTGAACCCTGGCTTAGTCACTGATCAGCAATGGGGCCTAGGGAAAGCCAATTCACCTCTCTAACCCTCACTTCTTTCATCTTAAAGAAAGAGTGATAATACTCACCTTCTAGGGTGACTTGTGGCAAGTAAATACAAAGCATGCCAGGAAAAAACTTAGGCTGATACATTGTACATTGTCATTTCCTAAGAATTTTCATCACCTCAACATTAAAGGGTGAAACAACTAGAAGAAAACATCTAATTTGGCCTCTTCAGCAAGGAATAATCTTCAACTCCCCATAGGTAACATGAGCAATTGATGTTATTCTAGTACAGAACAAATTTAGAAAAGCATATCATCCTAGGTTCTAACATGTTCATGTTCAAAAAATAGATGGAAGCAGATTGATTTATAAGACACTTGAGGTCTATTTCCATTTTGAGATTTATCAAAATCTCATCCCACAGGCTCTAAGATTTAAGACTGGTCTGGACAGGTGAGCTGATAATGATGCTGCATTGGCAGTGGAGAAAGTATATTGAAAAGTAACCTTTTCAATTTTACCCCAAACTCTAACAAGTTTTTTTTTTTGGCCTTCCCAGTTTTCTGTTTTCCAGCCTAGTATGTAAGAAGCTTTAAAATTATACATCCTGTCCTCACAACAAGAAAAAAACTGAACAAACTTAAAACCAACAGCTCTTCTGAGATGTATCAGAAAGTTGAAATGACAGGGCAATCCACTGCTCCCAGAATGAGAGAAACACACAGACACAGAGAATCACAACTGAATGAAGCAGAAGCCCCAAATCACAAACTGCTGTTGGCATCAGTATTAAGGAGAAGCCAATGGGAAGATTTGCATAGTTCAGACTTTACTTAATAAGAAGTCTCCAGGGAAATCCAAAAATAACAGGGGACAAAAACAGGGACATTAGGAGAAATTTTAGCTTCTGACACTTTTAGCTTCAACAAATAGTGAACAGATCCTATCTCCTGGTCAGATAAGCATAAAACTTCACACTATATATCTATTGACCTCAGTTTCTTTTACTAAGTACAAATGTCCAGATTTCAACTAAAAATTACAAGATGCACTAAAATAAAAAACAGTTTGGAGAGAGAGAGAGAGAGAGCGCAATTATTTTATCAGAACCCGACTTAGTGGTAGAGATGTTGGAATTACCAGACCAGAAATTTAAAACTTTTACTAATACACTAAGAGCCAAAATGGAAAAACTAGATAACATGCAAGAATAAATGGGTAATGTAAGCAGAGATATAAAATCTCTAAGAAAGAATCAAGAGGAGATGCTAGAAATCAAAAAACACTGGCAGAAACAAAGAATGCCTTAATGGGCTCATCAAAAGGCTGGACTTGGTTGTGGAAAGTCAGTAAGATTGAAACAAAGAGGCTTCCTTAAAGAAACTGTACTTACTATAAAAAATAATTAACTCCCACCTGGAAGTGTGTGGAAAATCATGCCTGAGAAAAGATGCTTGGCATTAGACCAATTTATTGTACATGAAATATATATATTGAGGTGATTGCTAATTAAATTCTGTGGAGTTTAATATTGTGCTTTTGATTTTTATGAAGTAAGCATTGTCAAAATGGAATATTTATGACAAACATGTAATGTTTATAATCTAATGAAATAATGCTTGTTGGCTAATGAGATAATTTTAAGAGAATGCATTTGTTAGAATGTGTTCACTAATGTTCTATCTGCGTTTATTTATTTAGAATAAAGCACCTGTCTCCATCATCCCCATTTTTATATATTGTATATATATATTAATGTTCCTAAGAAAGCTGATTCCAATTAACTTTGGATGTGCAATCCCTGATCTTTGTAACTTGTAATTAAAGCATGAATTTAACCTAGTAGAAATGATTTCTAAACCATCAGCACCATCTTTCTTTCTAGTCCCTATGAATCTTTAGTTGTTAATGTATTTGCTACTGCATTTTATTTTAAACTTATCTTGGAGAAGTGCTCTTGTGAAACTGTCTATATGGAGTACACATCAGTTACTATGAAAGAGCTAAATGAATATTTACAATTCAAGTTAAAGTTATTAAGACTCCCGTATAGGAGTTCCCCGCCACCCTCAAAAAAAAAAAAAAAAAAAGATTTGTGGACAGATTTATTATCATGAAAGCCCAAAATATAGTGTTTAGGGAGCTAGTCAATATACCTCTTAGGCAGGCCCTACAGGCTACCTGGAATGAAGAAAATTTGAATTGATATTTTATTCAAGTATTCGCAGCATACAGTGTTAATATTATATTTGAATACAACATAAATACTTCTTGATCATATCTTAATTTCTTTTTCAGTGTAAATCTTTCTGCAATTTTTCCCCTAATCACCAAGAAAAGAGAGGATGCTGAGATTATATGCAATTTTACTGAATTTTTGTATGTGTGCTTCGAATTTTATTTTTAGAGAGCATTTGCTAATCATTATATTTGATAGCCTGGAATTGCAGGAACATCTTATCATTATTT
Source organism: Noctilio leporinus (assembly GCA_004026585.1). NCBI lineage: Eukaryota > Metazoa > Chordata > Mammalia > Chiroptera > Noctilionidae > Noctilio > Noctilio leporinus. The sequence goes on along the minus strand of PVIW01007278.1, from coordinate 62,948 downwards.
AATAAATGGATAGGTATTTTGCTAGAGTACTTAATTAAGCAAGGCACTTTCTATGGAACATTCAATGCTTCCTTACTTACAAACCTCCCAAAGGGCCTCCATGTGCCCTTGTCCAACATTGCCTCCCACAGTACTCAGTCTCCCATAACACACCCAGTGCTTTGTAAAAAGTAAGTACTGAATGACCACCCCAGCATCGAGAAAGCAATATTCCCTGGCCTTAAGATTAGGGACTTGACAGGTGGTTAGGAAATGCCATTCCTAAACAGTCATTTAGGCACATACAGAGAGAAATGCTGCTTTTATCAAGGAAATACACAAACATTCATAAGCTTTCAATTAAACTCTAAACCTCTCTGTGCAACTAGGACTCTCTGAGCCAGTCACTGTATGAGGGATCAAAGGTAGGAGGGAAGGAATCAATCCAAGTGTATGAAATGGCCAGTACCAAGCATATCTTTCCCTGTCACACGGGTATCCATCAGTGCAGCAAGAAGTGCTCCTTGAAGACTTGCTAATTACAAAACCTAATGCTTCATCCAACAGGAGCTTACCAGATTGTAGTTGAGATAAGCAAATCAATTCACTGCACCTCAAAATAAATGGATTTAGTATAAATAGAAGTACATTCTAACTTTACATGCATGATCACTCATGCATTCATCCATTCAACATTGACTGCCTACACAAGCTTTGTGCTCTGTGCTAACTCCTATGAGTACAGAGCTCTCATTCCAGTAGACACAGATACACAGACCAGTTACAGTGAGTCTAGAGGAAAGAAGACTTCAGAGGTTACACATAATCCTAGTAGTGAACATTCACTGCCCCTTCACAATATAGCAGACCTTTCTCTAAGTCTTTCATGTACACCAGCTCATTATTAAACATCTTATTATATTATTATTCCCATTAGAGTACATTATAATTAATTTTATGGCACAGGAGAATAATAGTTGACATCTTTTTTTACTTTTTAAAAATTTATTATTTTTAGAGAGGCAGAAAGAGAGAGAAACATCAATGAAAGGTTGTCTTTCACCTGCCTCCAGCTATGGACCTGGCTAAAGACCTGGCTTGCAACCTGGTGTGTGCCCTGGCTGGGGAATGGAACCAGCGACCTTTGGGTTCTCAAGTCAGCACCTTATCCACTGTGCCACCAGCCAGGACTAATAGTTGACATCTTTTGAGGGTTTTTAATATCTTAAGAACTATTTCAAGTGCTTGATATGTTCTATAGTATTTACTAAAAATTGTATTATGATCCCCATTTTTACATATGGAAAGCTGAGACTCGGAGTGGCCAAATAACTTAGGCAAAGTTTTCAGTCATTAAGTGGCAGAGGTAGGATTTGAGTCTAGGTAGTCAACATTTCAACTTCTACCTCTTACTAGCTACCATGAATGAATACTTTTGAGCTGTTATGGAAGGTATTCACCTCATACAAAAAACAGCGGACCCCTGAGCAGGGAGAGGCTGTTCTAGGTTGCTAGGGTGCCATGCATAACACATTACCATAAACTTGGTGGCTTAAAACAGTGGAAATTTATTCTCTTCACAGTCCTGGAAGCCAGAAGTCAGGTGTTAGCAAGGTTGGTTCCTTCTAGAGGCTCTGAAGACTTTTCATTGTCTCTCCTCTGTTTTTGCAGATGGCTACCAGCAATCCTTGGTATTCCTTGGCTTGTAGCTATATTACTACATCATCAGTCTCCATCTTAACATTCCTTTCTTATTCTGTTTGCATTTTTCTGTTTCTTGTAAGGCACCCACAAGTGGATTTAGGGCTCTCCTAATCAGGGAGGACCACAAGATCTTTTTCTTAATTACATCTCCAAAGATCTTTATTATAAAAAACGATGGCATTCTGAGATTCCAGGTGGAAATATCTTTTGAGGCCATAATTCAGCAACCATATGCAACAAAGGGCAGATGGCATGAAGCAGTAAAGCACATGACAAAATTGAAAGGTGAGACATAGCACCTGGCTGGGAGGTTCAGTGGTGCTGTAGTTGTGTAGCAGTGAAGCTGGACTGGTGCTGGTTCCACACTGAGAGAACCATGGCTCTCTCTTAGAGGCAACAGAAAGTCAGAGGAGAATTTTCAGCAAAGAAGTGATGTAATCTGACTCCTTTGGGGTTTTGTGGCTCTAGAAATAAAAAGGAGGATGGGATGAAGGGACAGGAAACCAGTAGCTGAAGTGGCAATGGCTACTGGGAGAGTCCTGCATGAAGGTCAGGGGCTTCAAGAGTACTCCTGCTGGACTAGGCTCGGTTAGCTTTTGAGCTGAGAATTTACTCCATCTGCTTATAACTCCCAGTCTTAGTTTCCTTAGACCCATCAACCTATCCTGAATCTATAATACAAAATCTTTTTGACTTTAAATTATTGGGTCAATGCTAACCAGTAATTGAAATTATATCTACTTTGATAGATCAAACATTGAATAAGGGTATTAATATCCAATAGGCTAAACTATTAATACCCATTAATGTAAACTATGAGTAAGATCATGACTCCTAAGTCATTACCTTATATAAGTGATTTCAAATATGGATCTATGCCTTCTGATCAGTTGCTGATACAGAAGTATATTGAAAAAGAGACTCACAAAATGATTGTGCTACTCCCTCCCAGAACTAGGGCAAATATTTAACATTTGTCAGCTGCATAATAAAACTCCAATTGCTTTCAAATTATTACATTTGAGTTCTTAGTGTTTCATGTTGTAAAAAAAAAACACCAACATTCTAAAAGGAAAATTAATATGATATAAATATATTCACTTTTAGAAAAATATACAGCACTTCTTTTCCATAGAAATCACAAGTCCTCTTTTCTGAGAGTCAAATATGAAGAATAGTTCTGTTCACATAGAGATGTTTGCAGACCAGAGCCTGGGTGGTTTACATTATTTTCAAAGTGAACTGTTCGTTATATTTCATTTCTAAGAAACATGCTTTTTATTTTAAAAAGTCTTAATGTTTTCTTGCTCATTTGCCACAGATCACACTTCTTTTAGAACTTTAATTGCCAATGTTTTATTTCATTATTTGTGCTTCATTTAGCTGTATATTAATAACATGAGAACACTTATACAAAAGTCTTCATAATTGCTTCATTGTTGGGCTCTATTATTTTCAAGAGTTTCCACACAGTTCCAGTCCTATGTAAGAAGAAAAATAATAATAAATTTGTTACATCCTACATTTGCTTTCCCTTAAAACTTCTTACCTTGTGTCTTTTAATTATCTTTTTTGTTTGTTTTAGTTTTACTTCTTGATAGTTCCACGTTCACTTCTCTAATAAAGTTTTATTTTAGATGTAGATTAATAATACACTTTTGATGAAGCTTCTCTAAGATACTTAAAATCCATCCACTTTGTTTTTTGATAGTAAGGTTAAAAAATGTTGGTTAATTTACAACAGATGTTTCTCTTTCTTTGGGAAAATTTAAAATGCCATGGATTAATGGATCTACCAGGTTAATTATAGAGAAGATGGTGAAATGATAGCTCCCACATTAAGAACAGTATTACCTTTGAGGTAGTGGGAGATGAAATAGGATTGAGGAGAACTGCACAAGGGGTCCTAGGCCATGCCTACTGTTCTATCTTTTAAGCCATATGAAGAATGTACCAGGTATGTTTTATTCTTAAGTTTTAGACACTTTAGATATTTTAGAAATATTTACTTTTATGTATTCAATGTTTAGTAAAAGCAGTTTTTACAAAAGAAAAAGCATATACCAGGTGGGAAAATGTTCAATAAGAAAGCAGTATGCATGACCACCTTGTTCAATGACTCATTCAAGAAATGAGCAAATGTAATTTTTAAATACCTTCCTATACCTCTACCATCCTCAGCTTATTTAAAACTTAAATTGCTGAAAAATAAAAACAAAACAGCAGGGTTTCAAACTGAACAAATCTCACTCTTTTGGAAACTTGATAAAAACCTGGCAGTAACATGGTTCAGTTTTCCTTTTCTAATCTGTTGCTGTGAGTTGTTTTTGACTAAAACAATCTTCCCTAAAATACAGTCCCTAGAGCACAAGCCTTGGAAGTTGCTAGGCATTACATATAAAGGTTCACTGGTCAACTAATTGTGGAAAATGCTTATTTAAACAAAATTAAACAGGCTTCTTTACCAGGGTTTATATCAGACTCTTAGTCTGCTAATGTAGGTCTTATTAAACTAGTGTGTAGAAGATACTGTTACTGTGTAAAATTCCTACATTACTTTCATAAACTATTTTTCTGGACTAGTATTTTGCAAAATACATTTTGTGACATGTTGATCCGGAGGATAAAAAGTCACTTTTATGCAACCACCAACATTAATCTTATTGTCCTGGCAATGACTAAAAAGCACCTTTTTATGTATAAACATTTTTGTGAATAAGGACTGATTATATATTTCAAGTTCTAATTAAGCAGAAATTAACATTCAAATGTGTAATTAAAAAAGAATAAAAAAAAGGTCAATTCCCAGGTGTCCTGATATCTAAGGATTCCACCAATCCTTCACAAGCCCCTAGGCATAACATCAAAATGCCAATTGAATCTGGGTGAAACTGGAGGGACCCTACTCACCAGGAGCCTCCCCCAAAGGTTTTGATGCCAACTGTTTCATACTCATCACCAAACAAAACCTTCTTCTGAAGTCTTATCCTTCACAGGTCATGTACCCGCTGTAAAAATATCTCCCCTCTACCCTCTCATGATTTTCCATGATAAGGTATCCCCTTCTCTCAAAGGTCTCCTGGGCCGAAATCCAACATAGCAGTCTCTCCTTTAGGAAGGCTGCTCTCTGAGCACCCATTTATCATTAGAGACTAAAAGCAATCATGATTTTTGCTATTGTGAATCTGATAATGTTGGTGATGACTGAAAACTGTTACTGCTTAAAGCTTTTGGTGTCCAATGTAAAAGAACTGCTTTCTCTTGTCATTTCAAATTGGAACTTCTTAGCTAACAAGCATGAACAATCATTGCTCAACTCATAAATTATAAACAATATATTCCCATAGAAACGTGGTAACTGAAGGGCATGAATTTGATGTAACCTACTTCACAATCCCATGGCTCCTCTCCAATGTGAGTAGACATGGTTGTACACAAATAGCATGTGCTCAGGGGAAACCAGACTTCAAAAGTCTCAAACAGGATAAGGCTTATGAAAGAGGTGCTATTTACCTGCTAAGTGTCTCCAATAATGAGAACGTTTGCTCTAGTTATTAACCGGGGACTGGATTTGAATAATACTAGTATGATTTAAGAGTCCTTTTATTTCAGTCTTTATAGAGCTAATAAAATGAGATTGCTTACATATACAATATTTTATGAAATAAGAGCAACATGGTTTTTAATTAGCAGTCAATTTAATTATCAATATTTGTATATATATATTCATATATATTTATACATATACACATACACATATCTACATGTATATGTGTGTGTGAAAGTGCATTTACACAGGGAGAGAGGCAGAGAGAGCAATTTTTTGTGAATAATATTTAATTTCACTAAATAAAAGACAAATTTTAGCTGTTGATGAAATTCATTATTTCTATATTCTTTTATTGGTTGTCCATGTTTGTTTGGCTACTTTTCTTCTGCACATTAGCTCTTTGTCCTTTTCTTTTATAAAAAGCCATCATTATATTATTCCATTGGCATCTGTAGTGTAGACCCTTTATATATGATCTCAAAAGTCAATGCATATATAAAATTAAAATATTTCTGAGGTCTGAATTTGAAGAAGGCATTCACTTAGCTACTAGATAAACTAAGCCAACTGCTCAGCAACTGCATCTCCATGAAGGTCTGTGATTTCTGAGGTTTACATGCAAAGGCAGTGACTTTCAAATATTTTCCAGCATTTAACGGAATGAGCTATGAACTACAGTTGCATTTGTACATTTGGGACTATATCCCCTGTTGCACTGATTGCTGAGGATTACTCATCTCTGAATCTACAAATCCTCAAGATCTTTAAGAATTCACACTAGAGTACCTCGTGCTGGGCAGATCACCCATGAATTCTTTTTTTTTTTTTTTTTACCAGCAAAGGTCTATTTTTATTTTTCCCCATGAATTTTTATATCTTCTCCATAAGAAGCAGCCTTGAATGTTACTGTTATCACACTTGAAGCCCAGTAGAGTAAAATAAACACACAGGAGTGTGTTTTAGAGCTGGTGATCATTTGCTGTTCCATGTGAATCTGAGACACAGTGTTTCCAATCCAGAAACCTTGCCTTCCTGGCTCAGATACTACCAGTGAGTGAGTCCTACAACAGTATTTCATACTTGATGCTCTCCCCTTCCATATTAGGGTCCCACCTCCTTCAGGGTGATCTTTGAAAAGATTCACAATTGCTTTTAAAAGTTTCAAAAGAGAAAGTAAAAAATAAAATAGAAATAATAAAATCCCTGTTCTTCCTTGCAGTTGATATGACATCGCTGTTGACAGCCTTAATATGAGATAATATTTGCATAGGCAAACATTGAAGGGGGTAAAAAGAAGAGAGGGATTGGGATGGAATTTTCCTTTTGCTCTTTGTCGCATAACAGGGCCTAACACAGCACTGATACACAAGGAAATTTCTTTTGCTATTTTATTGATGAGGAAACTGAGGCCTGGAGGGATTAAATCAATTTTGAAAAGGGGAGCCAAGATTGGGGACCGGATCTGGGCATCTAATCACTGTTCTGTAAATCCCTTCACTTCCTTTTTCATTCCCCCTTGGAAAGGGCAAACAGGGAGTAAGCCAAGACAAACCAGAGGGCCACTCAGATATGTTAACACAGTCTGGGGAAATATCATCAATTCTCACAGACCATGACCTGAAGCACTAAACAGGGAAAGTTTAGATTAAAAGAAGAAACTCACTTTCAGCACTTCCACATTGCCCGTTTGTACTGATTTCCTAAAATACAAACCTGGTATATTTTAGGTTTATAATTTTATATACAGACTCAATGTATATTTGATTCCTTCCATGATGAGGTTTCCTTACATTAAATTAATCACGTGGCTTTTACTTTTCCATAAAAAACAAAAAAGGTATTCAATTAACGTTAACATTGACAACTGATGGAATAAATTGGATATTATTGACCTTGTGTTCCTATGGGTCTTTCTTTTTTTATAAACTCAGATAATTCAGAGGAAATCACACATCTCAAATATCATGCTGCTTCACTCCTTGAATCTATTTCTCATTCGTCTTTCATCAGCCTGGTTTAACCATAGTGCACATGCTCTGAATAATGACATTTTTCTGTTCAAATCTTTTCAAAGATTCACTGTCACCTACAGAGTTAAACTCAAGGTCATATTCGTGGGGTAGCCTATTTGTTCCAGACTAAAGGAAGTGTGTATCTGCCCCACAGGTAGATTAAATTCTCAACTATCAGGCATGGAGAAAACTTTTCGAAGTTTCCTTTTTTTTTAATTCCCATCCAAGGACATTTTATCATTGCTTTTTTTTTTTTTTTAAAGAGGGAAGGTAGGAGGGAGGAATGGAGAGAAAGAAACATTGATTGGTTCCCTCCCAAAGGCACCCTGTCCTAGGATCATCCATGCCCAACTGGAGGTCAAACAAGCAACCTAAGTATAAGCCCTGACCAGGAATAAAAATGCAACCTTTCTGTTATAGGACAACACTCCAACCAGCTAAGCCACACCAGCCAGGGCCTTGCAGGTTCTTTATGACTATTTCTCTAGCTTGTATCAGCAACGTCTCCAAAAATTGCAGAAATAAAGTTCGAAGTCATGCATTCTATTAACACTATCATTCAAGATTTTGTCATCTTGTCCACATGTATCTTTATGACTTTTTTTTCATGTACTTGGGCTCAGTGAGTTCTCTACACTATACCCTATGTGAAGACTTTAAAACTATATTTATCATGCTAGCTGTTATGTTGGAAATTTCCACCCTCCTTCTTTTCTTATAAGACTTATCACCATGTAGAGGACAATTATCATGTGTGTGGCTCCTTAACATTTTTGGGCACCCTTTCTGTGTCTAGAGTGACCCACATTATGAATTCAGCTCCTTCAAGTGGAAACAAATGGATTCATTCAGGTTCCCTTGCTGATAAGGTGCAGGCATGGGACCTAGACTCTGCCACCCATGTCAGGAGGGACATGGTGTGAGCAATTAGGTGAGAAAGGCTTCCTCTCTGCAGTTGTGGTGGGGGAACCTGTGGCATCCTCAGTGACTGGGAACCTGATAGAGGGGATGCAGGGAAGGCCTTTCTAGGAAGTGTGGTTTAAGCTAAGCCCTGAAGGAGGAGAATGAGGAAAACCTTGGAAGAAACTGGGGAAAGAATCTCAGGCTTGGGGAAAAGCAAATGCTCAGTTATGAGCTCTCAGAAAAGAAAGAAGAGACTTTAAATCAGCCCAAGGGGAAACCACAGCGATGATTAAAGAAGTGTAGCTATGACTCGCAGGCAAAAGATAATGATCGCCTGGCCTTCATCTCTCTCACAGAAAAAGAGAAAATTAGGAAGTAAAAGATTTCAACTAAAATATAAGTTTCAGAAGTAATTTAGGACTTCCTACTTTCTCTGAAGACAAATCACCTGTGGGTACCTTCTGTTAAGCCAACCTGATCCCACAGTACTCAGCCTGGTCCCAAGCTAATCACACACATCAGCTTTAGATTTCTGGAAAAGTCCTAGTTTACTAAATGGAAACCCTCAAGGAATTCATGTTGTGGTGGCAATATTTGAATATTAGGGTAAACTACAAAATTCTGGCCCTGGTGACACAAGGTCCTGGAGTGGAAAACTGACCAAGCACACCCAGGCTGGAAATGCCCTAATTGACTCATTTAAAAGCATAAACACATACCTCATGTGACTTAAATTAGTGTTTTTAAATGTTTCTAATTATGCCCAGCAAACAGTAAGCACATAAGTATTATTTTAGCAGGTGTAATCGTTACAATACTGATAATATTTTGGGGGGATTTATATAACAGCAACTCTATGAAATAAATGCTGTTAAATTTTATAGATGATGAATTTGAGGCTGAATTCTATAACTAATAAGCGCTAAAATTAGGAGCTGAAATTGATTATTTTATTACTCCACGACTTGTGCTTCTAGACACTTGTTCTGGGGCTCTGTCAGTTAGACTTGCATTTAGATGTCACTCATAGAATTTTTTTAGCCAGCTTGGTTAAACAGATAGTACAAGGGGACTCCCCTAAAAGAAAATGCAATTATCTTCTGGAGTATGGGTTCCTTGTAGGTGAGTGTTCTAAGAATCCATCTCTATCAATCAGTGTACCATCTGGTGTTATTATGAATTTTTTTGAAGACTCTCAATGTATTTGCCGAAGAGTGACCTACAAGCAAACCTGCCTACACTGCTCTGAGTTTTCAGCAGTTTTTCAGCAAAAACATGCAAGGCCCCTAGCCCAACTCTCCCTATTCATTAGATTCCACCTAAAGCAACTTTTTTGTTATTTACCCAGATGAGAAATGTCCTCTAAGGGCAATGTTTTGCCAATGAGGAAGAAGTGAAACAAAAAATGGCAGAAGCACTAAGAGGCACAAAAATCGACGAGTTCAAGACAGTGGGAAAAAGTATCTCAATAGGTGTATTGCATTAAATGGAGAGTATTTTGAAGGTGACTGAAGTTTAAACATGTAAGGACAAATACACAACTTTTAATAAATTTTGTTTTGGGGTAGTCCCCCTCATATTTTATTCTTCATAACCAAAACACGAGAGGTAGGTTATTTTTAAAGACATTTCTTCAAACTCCTTCACATTTATTTCATGTCAACTCATGGTCATAAGATGGCTGCCCAAGCTCTAGTCATAGATTTTGCATTCTAGTCCAGAAGAAACATAGGAACAAAGGGGGCAGCACCAGTCAACTGTAATTGCCTCTCATTGATCAGAACTGTGTAATATGACCATCCCAATGATTCTAAAAGAGCTAGAAGAGTGGGTGGTTTAGCTATTCTGGCCGTTAGAGCATAAGCCAGTTATAGAGGAACACTTAAGGCTTTGAGACATAATGAAGGTTGAGCAGAATTTCCTGCCAGGCAAGAAAGGAAAAACATGATCTAACAGAAAGGCATTAAGTCCTGCAAAATGGTGTTTTGTAGAAAGGACCTAGTAAAGAACTTTAAAAGCCAAAACCAAAACTTGCCTCAGTGTCCAAAGTGGGCTTGAACCTTCAATCAAGTTTTCAGAATTGTTGTGTCTTGAAGGTATAGCTGAGTCACAGACTACACTGGGCCCCAAATACACCATCGGACAATTTTTCTGCTACTTCTGGTCTATTTTTTGGGCAGCATGTGTTCTATTTCCTTGGGGCCCTGATTACTTGTCATTTTATATCTCTTATACCCTCCAGTCTCAGGGTTAAGTAGGTCCTCATTTACAAAGTCTAGATCTCGCTCGCTAGGGCACAACCAAGAGCTATATTCTTCTGGTTTTCTCCTTCAGGCAGCTGGTTTGTGAGGCTGTAACACAGGCACCAAGGCAGTAAGGTGTACAAGGAAATGAATAGGGGCTGCTGCATCCATTTCACATGATGGTTCCAGAGGCAAGTTAAGTAAGGACTTGACTTTTTGGAGTGGTAAGTTCCTGGATGTTCTTAAAGCTACCCATCAGGAACTGGTACTATATTGCTTTAAAATTACTATAACAAGAAAAAGAATTATAATTAATTGAAGATATAGTTGCAATAAGTACCTTTAGAACTATGATTTTTCATTTCAACTTACAGGCTTTATCTGTATTATTTTACAAGTCTCTGCAATGGCCAAAACTAGTTTTAACCACTTGGTTTGATATGCCTGTGTGTTGGTTGCAGGAGTTAGGGAAATCTAAGAAGCTGTTTTGATTTGTTAAAGAAAATTGCAATTTAATGTGTGCTATTTGCAGTGAGTTCAAAATGCTATCTAGATTCCTTCAATATTATCTGCTTCAAAAATATGAAAACATTTACAGTTAGAAAGTAGCTAATAATGAGCTCTATAAGTTGGAACTCTAGTCAAATAGAAAAACTAATTTTATTTAAACATATCTAGTTTGACTAAAATTGTCATAGTAATTTGAAATTTTAAACTTATACAGATTAACAGTCTTTAATATCTATCAGTTATTAGAAAATTATTAAGATTAAAAAATAATTCTGGCCTTGACTAATTCCTCATGCTGCATACAAAATGCAGACAGAACTCAGAAGTAGATATTATTTTCAATAAAAATAATAATAAACATAAACTGATCTAAACCATTATTAACTATTATTGGTTGCTAAAGGAGAGGCCAAAATAACAAGATTTTTTCAGCCAAGAGAATTATTTAAGAGTCATTCTCATTTTCCTATCCATCGTTGAGGAATATAATGAGAATAATTTAGTAATAATTTAGGGAGCTCTACCAGTAATTTTGAAAACAAATTATGAATCACCATTGTTCTCTATTCTGAAAATATCAAGAGATTAAAATTCTGTCTAACTAATCAAACACAACTAATTAGAAAAAAAGATTTTTAACGTCAATAAACCAGATTAATATTTTAGTCCAAAGAGGTTAAAAAATTCTGGTCTGGCTAATTTGTTCACACTGAATTTACTGTTTATTGAATTGTATTAACTCAACCCCACTGGTACTCACACACTCTGCCTGAATTGGAATTCAAGTTTTACCATGTATTAGTTGGTAGTATCAACTTGGTTAGCTTAATTGTCTAAATGTCAGGTTTTCTGACTATTAATAATAGTAATTATTATTGCTTGACTTTTACAATATGTTTATACTATTCTAAGGGCTTTGTAAGAGTTAATTTATTTATTACTTATAATAACTCTATAAAGTTGTTATAGTTACTAAAGTAGTAGAACTATAACTATTAACATTCTAATTTCTCAGATGAGGAAAGAGTCCCAGAGAGATTAGATAATTTGTCTGGGGTCCCAGCGCTAGTCTGTGGTACAGCAGAGCTTTGAACCCAAATGGACTGTTCCTGGGCCATGACTGCTGGTGACTACATTGGATCCTCTGTCAATATAGTTCTCTAGGTTGTCAGGAATTTGTGTTAATTAATTAACACCCTCAGTTTGGCTCTAACTTGTTTTATTCATTTTCCTCCCTGGAAACCTTTTATATTACATAAGTCTGAAAGCCCCTGGCAGATTGCCTTTCTATCTATATTTCTGCCTATTTAGTTCTAGTTTCCACCTCAAGATGACAAACTCAAATGCCATAGCTCCAGGTCCTGAGGAAATGCAGATCCAAGGGGACTGGGTCTTACAATTTATCAAGAAAAACCAGAACTCTGGAATTTGGTGTAAAATTCCCCAATTTTAAAGAGTATGGTAATTACCAGAGGGGAAAGGGGGAGAGGAGATAGAAGAGGGTAAAGGGGGTGAGCGGTAATGGAAGTAGGTAACTTTAGGTGGTGGACACACAATACAGTATACAGACACTGTATTGTAGATTGTACCCTGAAACCCATGTAATTTCATTAACAATGAAAACTTTACAACTAATAAAAATTGTTTAAAAATTGGATCAGTCAAAAAATAAAAACCATCTGCAGGCTAGACTGAATCCCTACCTCTGATCTTTACAAATCACTAAGGTGCAGTTCAAGTGTTTCTCCCCAGTGGTGAATATTTAGAGCCATTCAATCTAGTCACGAGCTCATTTACTTTAGGATTCATCTACTTATACTTCCATTCCTTCCTCTCTTCAGCACTATGCAAGGCTGGATATTAACTCTTATTTAATATCAAGATGAATAAGGGGTTCTATGCAAAGAAACCTCAAAGGGTGATCCGATCATAAATTTCTGACTGGACGGCACAAGGTGAGTAGTCACGCCCCAGACCTGTGACTTTTTAGGAAAAGGTTTATCTTTGCCTTAACTGAGAGCTGTTCACTGTTCCTGTGCACCTAAATTAACACACCTTTGAAATAAATGTAACTGATCTCCAGGAAGCACATAATCTTAGCTGTTTTGTCATCCAAATCCCATTTTGGACAAGGAGTAAACTATTTCTCTGAAGTTTTTAAAGGAAAGGTGGCCCTGGCTTCCAAATAATCTTCATTACATGCCTCCTTAGTTTCAAATGCATGGAGAAGCTGCAAGACTGTTACTCTTTGGAGCATTTGAGATCTTGCTTCCCAGCATATATGTCCAGTTTGGCTTTTAAAAATCCCATAAAAATTATCTACAGTTTTGGACATTTTTATGTTGACAATTTACTTGAAAGGATTTTTGTCTTATACTGTTTGTTTGTTCTTTCTTTTAACTCAAAACACACTTCATTTGGTGAATGAATAAATTACTCAGATCAGAGCTTCTTTTCCAACAGACATATAGATTATCATCTGTTTATCTAATAAATCCTTTTTTTAAAGATTTTATTTTATTATTTTTAGAAAGAGGGGAAGAGAGACAGGCAGAGAGGGAGAGAGACATCAATGTATGGTTGCTTTTCACCTGCCTCCAGCCACAGACCGACTGGAGACCTGGTTTGCAACCTTGTTATGTGCCCTGGCTGGGGAATTGAACCTGCAACCTTTGGGTTTGCAGGCTGGTGCCTTATCCACTGTGCTATCAGCCAGGGCAATAAATCCTTTTTTATTTTTACTTCCCTATGCTTTCTGCTATTAAGAAGGAAGTCATCTAAAATTTTTTTTCACCTTTACCCTAATCCAAGGAGGGCATGATCAACAGATACAGATGAATATATATAAATTTTGATTCCAAGTTAACTCCAGTCAGATTGATGCATTCCCTATACGTACTAGGCCTAAAAGAAAGACCCTAGTAAGTGAAATAGTGTGGGAAGCCTTTTCTAAGCTCCTTATTAGTAAACTGTTTTCATCAACTTATTTGAGATATTGATACTTCCTCTTATACCAGAAAAAAAATCTATATTCAATTATAATATCAAAAAGTTCAAAACTAAGTTTATGTTATTAATGCACCATAATGACAAACTGTTTTGATTTCACTTATTATAGCTGCTTTTGTGTGTGTGTGTGGGCAACTGTGAACTGTCTATGTGACAAAACAAAACCTCTGTATCTGGTTTGATTTGTGCCCTTTCTTACTTAACCATATCCAACATATCCTTTATTTCAGCTTTTGTTGTGTTGGTCCATTATTGGCCCCAGTGGCTTTGTCCATATTTCAAATTGCTATCTAAGTTGTAAAGCAAAGTTCTTCTGCTTTCTTAACAACTGTGGGCTCTTTTGATTTATGGGAGTGGGTGCCAGCAAGGTACAGTTGAAGAACGTAATCTTCATACAGAGTGCTGCTTGCTCACAATGAGAGCTTGAGGGTTAATTAAGTTTTGAAGCCTCCATTTTCTCACCTATAAAATGAGGGTAGTAATGATTCTTAGCTGATGAAGGCATTATGAGCATTCAAAGACTTATATAAACAACAAGCATAAAAATAGTAGCTATTATTCATTTTCCCTTCCCTTCCCCTCCTTTCTGCACTTCTGATGTGAGAAATCTATAGAGTATGGCCACCTTTCCTCTAGGGAAAGGAGTTCTTATTTGATTCTGCATCCCATTAACTTGATGGAGCAACTTCAAATATATTTAAATACTTCTTTCATCCATTTATTCACTCAACAAATATTTGCTTCTCCTTTGAGCCATTTATAGAATGAATAAATGAAAGCTATGATGTACATTGAGTCTATTAAACTTACAACATAAGTTTTTTCATATTGAGTGCATTGAAACCTAATTTATTAATTAGAGGGATGATGTGAGAGTTAGGTCCATGTTCTCTAAATTGGCAAACTTTAAATTCGAGCAGGAACAAGGTGAACAATTAATGGGAAATGATTTGTGTAGCCTAATTTAATCATGAGTTAACTATGAGACAGTACTGCAATCATTGGGAAAGGAAGTCAAAATATTATTAACATATAAATTTTAGTGGACAGTCACATAGAGTTTTGCCTTAAGAGAAATACTTGGGAGGTCTTAGCATTCATTCATTCAAGAATGAATTATAGGTACTAAGAACCTTGAATGAACTGAAAACATAGTAAAATATTAAATTAATAAATCTAATATTGTTTCCAACCTATACAGTGACTCCTCAAGAAAAAAAAGGAGTCCAAACAATGTCTTGTTTCACCAATGAATATGATAGAAAATAAAGGAATTTTATTATTTAGTCTAGAAAAGAGAAAGCTAAGGAATAAATGATAATTAACTTTCAAAGACTTCATTGAGAAAGGCAATAAAAGACTGTTGATTACTACTGGTAGGTGTAAACAATGAAACTGACCTAGGACAGATTTCTGATGAACCAAAAAAATTTTAAATCTTCAGAAGGGGTATTAGATATAAGGAGTTCTGAGAACAGTTCCATATTTTCTGTCCAGGAGGTCTCTGAGGAGAAAGCCATCTGTCACTGGCAGAGAGAGTTTTTAGCATTCACATACATACATTGTAAGTATGTGATGTATAATTATAAAATTGAAAGACAACTTCAAAGAATCTTCTCATATTCTCCTTCCCAGACAGTTCAAAAGATAATTGAAAATAGCTATTCACCCTTTCCTTTCATTCTTTTTTTAAAATTCTCACTTGAAGACAAGCCTATTGATTTTAGAGAGAGGGGAGGGAGAGTAAAAGAGAGGGAGAGAAACATCGATCAGTTGCCTCTCCTACATGCCTGACCTGGGACCCAACATTGTCCAGGAATCAAAACCATGACATTCCAGTTTATGGGATGATACTCCAACCAAATGAGCCACACTAGCCAGTGCCACTCTTTCCCTTAAAAGCTTCAGAGAAGTAGTTTACTTCCTGCTCACTGATAATACAGCATACTGTCTTTCTTACTTCAAGTTAAAGTGTTTCTGGTGGTATGCCCTACATTACTAGCCAGAATAATACACTGATCAAAACAGTCCTGGGTGCCCACCTATAAAGGAAAGTGTGAAATGTTTAAAAAAATAAAAAGACACGTAAGAGACTGCTTTTTCAAGTGGGGTTGTATCCAGTGATGTTCCATCCCAGTACATAAGTGATAAATATCATGTGCTTTCCATTCATACCAGAAAAAAATATGTATCTTCAATTTATTAGTCATTCTAAATTTTTTAATTGGAAAGGGACTTGCATAACTAAAGTGTCTATGGATTCCTCTGTGTGAGAGGTATGGACTAAGAAAGGTGAATGGCCTGTAGTTAAAAGTTAGGACTAGTTTGCTGGTGAGCTATAGCTGCAGTTGGAGCTTCTTCTGTAGCTCCAAAAATTAAAGATTCATCCACCAAGTTGGAACACTTTTGAGAGTGAAAAGTTGAGAAGCTATTAATTACTATAGCAGGACAAGAGGCATAAATGGAACTGCCTCAGATAAACCTGAATGTATGGTCACTCAACCAATAACCACATTTTTACACACAATAAAGGTAATAATAGGACCTCTTTACACTAACAAATGAACTACTCCATGAGTTATAAACACCTAGTATAACAACTTTGAAAAAATTTTACCATAAGATCAGGAAAAATGCTAATGGCCAAGGATAAATTCATTTTCATATCTATTACCAGAGAAAATCCTCATTGATTGGAACACTCCTCTCAAGTGTTTTCTTATGCTTAAAAGAAGCAGCATTAAAAAGAAACATGGCAACTGAACTGCTGAGGTTTATGAACTCATCTCTCACTAGAAGGTAGTGATTCTTAGCTAAACACAGTCAGTAAACATTGCATTTCTCTGTGTACATAACAATATTTCCTACTTCCTGCCAGAGAGCTCTGAATCAGTAAATTAGCCCTCATAAAATTAGATAATGTACTTCTATTGTTTACTCTAAAAGCAAAATTTCTGGGAGATTCTGGCACAGCACAGGAACCTAAGAATAATTCTTCCAAGTCAGCATAATTTTATTTCTAATATATATTGCTCTCCTGAGAGATGTACTCACTTTAAACATCAGATGTTCTTGCTGGCTAGTGCAGAAAAAGTATTCTCTCAGCTGGCTCTAATTGTCATTCTTTTATTCCCCTTGAACACCTTCTGTCCTTCTCCCCTCTCCAGTTACCATCCCAGTTTATATATCTGAAAATCACTTAACAGTCATAGTTCCCTCATCTGTAAAATGAAAGGTTAAGACTAGAAAAGGCTTAAAGGTCTATTTAGCTTTAAATTTCTACAGGTGTATCTCACTGGAATCATTGCAATAACTTCCCAGTAAACCTCCCACCTTTATTACCTCCCTGCTTCAGTTACTAACACTTGATGCCATGACATTCCCCTTCAAACATGGTTTTCATTTCTAAGTACTCTGCTCTAGAAACCAGAAGGACTCTTTATTGCTAATCCAAACAACCTTAATTTTCTTATTGTGAAATGTAAGACCTCCAAAGACTGATCTAATATCTATCAAGCTCATCTTTTTATTATTCCTTCACAGCCATCTTAAATAGCCAGCCCAAAACATCATTTTCAATGTTTTAACAGTTTATTTATGCTCCTTTTCCAATGTTTGATATTCTCTCTTTCCTTTACAACTGACTTATATTATTATAATTCAAGACTTAAATTTTATTCTAAAGACTTTACCTCAATTTTCTTTCTTATGACTATTTACGTGTTTGATCAATTGTATGGGGTAGTTTATATAATGCTAGCATTTATTCAACAACAATGGGGAAATACTATTTTCAAGGTGCTGAAGGCAGAGTATGAACAAAACAAAACAATGAAAGTTCTTGCTCTGGTGGAGCTAGCATTTGATGGAGAAGGCAGACTATCTGCAATAAATGCATGCTAAGTAATGATAGCAATAGTAGTAATGAAGCAGGAAAGAAAGTGATGAAAGGCAAGTGAGGGAGTCTGCACTGAAGAGGTGGCATTTAGACAAAGATATAAAAGAAATGAGAATGAGTCATCATAAAATCAAGGAGAATAGTTTTCCATAGAAGATCTAGGGCAAGAACCCAAAGGTAGAAACCAAATTTGAGTAACAGCAAGGCTGGCGTGGCTGGAGCCAAAAATCTTACCTTGGCCTACAAGGCCTTTATTTCTTTGGCCTTCATATTCCCCACTGTTTCCATCAGACTGTCAGACCTGGCTACTCTGGCCTCCTTACAATTCTTCAAACATGTGAGGCATGTTCCAACCTCAATATCTTTGCATTCACCACTCCCTACACTTGGAATGCTCTTTTACCAGATGGTCTCATGCTTCCACTTTCCAGTTAGGATTCTGATCAGATATCACTTTATAAGTTATCTCTCCTTCCCTGGCTTTATTTTATCCACAGAAATGATTATACATGGATTTGCACCTTGCTTGTTTTCCCCTGGTAGAATAAAGTTCTAGCTGTTTTGTGCATTGGTATAGTCTCAGAACCCAAACATTTCCTAACATAAAGCAGATGAATCAATATCTATTTGCTCTGTGATCAATGAATGGTCATAAAGTCAGTAGCTCTTACCAATCTGGCAACTTGTACTCTTTAGTGTTCAGTAGTACATCTAAATTTTAAACCTCTAAAACAATTTGAGAAGTTCATTGTCTTAAAAGTTTTTATGATGACAAAATTATTCAAACTTAGAAAATATGAGCTCCCTAGAAAAGTCTGGTATAAAAAATGTTAATGATCATGAAATGCAAGTTATGATTCTCCAGGAAAATTTAATAAAGAAAAAGCAGAGTTTGCAAGCTGTTATTGTAGGTGACCATAGTCAATAAGAAAATAGTAGTGATACTGCAGCATCAAACCTCCACAAACAGAAATAAATGAAATACTAGAAATGTGCTTTTTAGCTTCTGCAGAATACTTTGAACTATAATAAAAAACTCCTATGAAAGCCTTAAATTTCTCCTATGGTTGCAACTTCTTCAGGATCCTAACACTGATTTATTCAATGCAGCAAAAAAATAAAATAAATAATAAAAAGCCCTATTACTCCTTAAAAGAAAGAATGTAAACATTTATCTTCATCAGGGTCAACGTATTAAAGGCCATAATCACTAACTCACAAGGCAATCCAATCAAAACCAGAAATAACCACAATCTAATTGAAGTGTTGGCAAGCTTTTAGTAGGAGAATAGGTCTGGGAATAGAACAGTGAAGTGAATGGAAGAATCATTTGCAAATCTTCAAAAAAAATACTGTTCTAGTAAATTACAACAAACAAATATAGTTTCTTGGAATCTTCTTACATGATCTGGTATTCTCAGACATACATATTTTTCTTTTAAAGCCTGCTGTGGACTGGATTGTGTCTCCCTAAAATCCATTCATTGAAGCTCTAACCCTCAATGTGATGGTATTTAGTTGTGGGGCCTTTAGAGATAATTAGGTTGGATAAGGTTGAGAGGCCCACATGATGAATTATTGCCCTTATAAGAAGAGAAGGTGACCATCAACTAGCCAGGAAGACAGTCCTCACCAGAACCCGACCATGTTGGCACCCTGACCTTGGACTTCAGCCTCCATAACTGTGAGAAAAATAAAAATCTGGTATTTTGTTCTATGACAACCCAACCTGACTAATACAGGGTCCCAGAAAACAGAAGTAAAATTTTAAAACATAGAAGAAATAAATCAATAGTGGATCTGTATCTTTTTCTTCTTTAAAGAAAGTACCAAGGTGGGGTGATGCTTATCTTCCTATACTCACAAATGAGAAATAGTTAACAAACCCACATAATACACACATCTGTGATCACTAGCTTCTAATTGACATTAAGCACTCATTTACTTGCCGAAAGAACTGAAGAAAATTTTTCAGTTATAAGCTGGATAAGTCTGTTGTAAAATTGAATGAGTCCCAATTGCTGGCAGCAATTTAAAAATAGCAATTTACAAAGAATACGATAGTTGCTCCTTTTTTGGTATTAGGATGTAATAGAAACATCAGAAATAATGTATTTTCTTCATTCATTCTTTCTGAATTAGTAACCATTGTTCACAAAGAGATTCTTTTCTTAAGAGAGCAGCTACTTCTCCTATGCACTAATGGCTTGATATAAAGGGTAGGTAATATCTTCATAAATATTCATTTAACTTGGGGTTAAACCATTCAGAGAAGCAAAACTTTCCCACAAGTATCAACCTTACCTTAATGTCCAGTTATTTCCAGCCAGAGAATTTAGAAAGACTCATCCTTCCCAAAGTAAAATAAATAAGGAAAAATCAACAAAAATGAGAATGGGGGTGAATAGCCTTGGGAACCATAATTGCAAAGGACAGAAACTCATATTAGCAAATTCAAAGAAAACAAACATTTACTATAAAGATGTGAGTACTGTTAAAAATGAAAAAAATTATAGCTGAGCCATCGGGCACCTTCTACTTCTTATCCTGAAACATTATGATTCTTCTGATCATTCTGTGCATCTTTTCCTTCTCTGGAAAGATCCATTTCCTCTTCTAACTTATTAATTCCCAACAATTTCAGGTTCCATGTCTCCCAATTCTTTGGGTCTTTTCAGTACCACAGTTCACTATTCCATATTCCCAAGAGAGCCTGTGTAATATTATCCAATTAGCTTTGGTGATGGAATGGCAGCCAGGTACATAGGCATGTAAGATCATATACATCCATTACTGAGGCAGCATAAAAGGCTGAAACACATGCCCAAAAACCTTCTGTGTCTTTTGAGTAGAGATGCCTTGGATTCAAAAATAAGGTCATACTTTCTTCAGGATAATGACTACAAACTTCAGAAAATGCCATACTCCTATGTAAATATGCTGAACACCTTGCCAGCAACCCCAAATGCCATATACCTGTGGGAATTGGAAGAAATTGATAGGACTTCTGTATTCAGAGCAAAGGTCATGCTTGATTCAGCTCCAAACTCTCTCCCAAGCACTAAGTGGATTATTGATTTTTCATCTGCAAACAAATGAAAGTAATTCAGGTAGCTCTTTCTGGAATAAAAAATCATTTCCAAAACTAGGTCAATGTGTCTACCATCATAAATGACACTAGGTTTCTACTTAAAAATAAAAATGATTAATTCCTCCCATGTCTCCTTATTACTTTTGCAATTTTTACTATCAAAAAGTACATTGATATCTAATGTAGAAACTAATATTTAAGTGCCTATAGACTATCTCCAATAGATTTCTGTGTTAGATTATCAAGGGACAATGGAATTCCTAACCACTTTTTGTTAGAAAGTTGAAAAAACATAAGATATCTGAGGCCTTCAACTGTCCTGTGCTTAGATATTTGAACCTAATCCATGTAATGGGCATGCACAGATGATATCCATCCAATTGTCCCCTTTTTGGCTTCTGTAGGTCACAAGTAAAATTGTCAACACCCATCAGTTTCAGGAGAGGTAGAAGAAAGAAGACTGAACAAAGCATTACAATTTCAAAAATCAAATCCAAATGCCCATTGAAAGCAGAGCTTATTTCTAAGGAAGTCACTTCACTATCTGGACCTCTTTCACTTCTGTAATTCTTAACAGTATCTGTCATCCATTTCTCTAGAGATCAGTATTTATTAGAATCATTCGATTTGTTAAAGATTAGTTTCGTAGGCCACTGTTCCTGAAGACAGGAATTCATGAAGATCTCAACAGGCACCATGGAACAAAGAGGTGGACAAATTTGAGCACTTGATGGTAGAAATATTTGGGGATTAAACACCTCAGGATTCCTTGATTGGCAATATATATAAACTTTGATCTTTAATTTCAAACCAGAAATTGTAACTTTATTAATATCCAAAGAGTTTAAGGATATCTTTCAATTCAGTCATTACACATAGAGTTGTTAGGCACCTAGTAAGTGCTAGGCTTTGTGCTGGAGACATACTGGTATTAGAGTTACCAAATAAAAGTGCAAAAAGTCACCTAAGTTTACAGTTTAGATAAATATTCAAATATTGCAACTCCCATTCAACTCACATACAACTAATTGCCAGTTATACAATGGTGAAACTGAGATCCCATTAACTCGAACACTGAATAGCTAATATGAGTTACAAAATTCAATAGCTAATATGAGTTACAAAATTCAATTAGTAAATTGTTATACCCATACACCTTGGATTTTCTCAGTGAAAACCTATGATATTTTATTTAAAACCCATATTTTTCAGGTTGCTCCAGGTCCACCAAAGTAAAATATTCTGGGCTGGAGGAAGAGAAATACACCCAAATATGTAGTGTGGGCTGGGCTGGGGCTTTCCCAGTCCACACTAGCTATGTATGACCTTAGGTGTGAAGACTCTCACTAGCAACCTAGATGTTGCAATGGGCGTGGCAAAATCTCCAGTATAGGTATATTTCCCACAGCTAGACAGTCATGGTGCAGTTCTAAACCCAGCACATACTCTTGGCTCTCACTCGGGACTCAAAATTTTCTTTCTTTCCTTTTCCTCAACTGCAGTGGAATTTCACCAATACCCTGGGGTTGACAATTTTTTCATTCCTTTCCCCACAGATTAAGGATTTTATTTCATAGGAAAGAAAGGGAGCAGAATCCCCTCTGAGTGTCTTGTTCCCAACCTTTCTACCCCATTCTGCAGACTCCCATAGGTCTTTCCCAGTCTCTTACCTGGGCGCCTGGTGAGGTTGAGGGGGAAAGAGTCTGAAAGAGGGTGTGAAGACCCATTTGTTTGTAGCCCCTTCCCAGGGGTCTCACTGTCTGCCAATGCACCCTCTGCCCCTTCTTCCATCACTCTGGCAGAACTCTGCTCACCACTGTTTCATGTCATCTTGACCAGGTAAGTCAGTGCTCAAATCATCTTTCAAAGGCTCCTGTCTCTCCCCAGATTTTAAACAAGGTGGTTGCCTTACCACCACTTCAATATGTAAGGAAACCTAAATTCAAGAAAAGGAAGGTACTATTTGTCTGGCTTTTCTTGAATTGGCATTTAGGAATAAGCCTCCTTCTGGTTCTTTCCATCTGAATGGAAACCGAGTGTTTGAACATATTTTTAAAGCTCCTACATTAGACCCTATTGTCACTCTGCCCCTCTCCTGACCACTTTTCTGTGAATTGTTCCCACACTCCGCCTCCTCCTATTCACATACATAGTTATTATGGAAAAGCCATTTTATAGCTGTAGTCATCTCTTTCTCCACTAGGTTGATAGGTGTAGAAGTAAACAGTTGACTTAAAGTAGCCAATTGGGTTGCCCTCTAGAAATATGTCTCTCTATCTCCCTTTCTTCCCATCCTCCCTTTTTCTGTAGATTAAAATTTTGCAGGGTGTTCTGACTTACCTAGGTAAGATGCCATGGGATAGCAGTAAGCAGAATTGGGGTGATGGGTGAATTGGTGGAGGCTGGCTGAGTGTGCATGTGTGCATCTGAAAGAGAGGGTGAGGCCCCCAGCGGTGAGGGCTACAGATAGAGGGAGTTTGTACCCTCTCACAGGCTTTTTCTCCATGAACCCCACCAGGCACTCACAGAACACACTGGGAAAGTCCTGAGAAAGTCTGCAGAATATAAATGAGAGTGTTATGGGATCTGAGAAGAAGGCCCTATGAAGAGAGAGTAAGGGGTACAGAGAGGACCAGAGAAATGCTCAGAGGTCCAACAAATCTAGATGCAAAAGGCCCATCATACCTTAAAGGCTGTTAGACATAGAATGTTGCTTATTGCAGAAGTCATTATGATGGATGAGTCTCCCAAAATAAACAAAAAATATCCAAACTTAAACTGCTGCTCCTTTGGTGATTTTGATACATTCATAGTTTGAAACCATTCTTCTAATTATCATCTCACTATTTCTAGATCACATAGTGATATCCACAACTACCTGCTTTTTTAAAATTAGTCACAAGTTAGCAGATTAAATTATAAATAAATGTATTTTCCTATTTAAGTGATGCAAATTAAAAGTAAGTTTATATCTTACTGCTGTATCATTGTTACAAAATCTGGCAAACTTTCCTTTCTTCTCTTCACATATCCTAATTTCCATTAAAGTTTGAAATGACATGTTAGAGAGAGCAGAGGAAGCAATCAGTGATCCTGGTATAAGCATAGCTCCAGAAAGAATATTTTTCTGTGCCATCCTTTCTTATACAACTTTGGCCCAGAGAATGACTGAAGTGTTCATTTGTCAAAACAAAATTATACTATCAAAGAAAAATACAATTATTTTACCTTTTGATGAGAAGGACTTGCATTTTCTATCCCTGGAAACCACTTCTGAAGTTAAAAATCTCCCAAGATAATGAAGAATTGAGATTAAGGTAATTTTAAGTAATTGTGTATATGATAAAATGGGTAAAAATGTTCAGAGACTTGTGTAATGTGTACATAATTTTCTACGGATTACGGGCTGGAGTAATTTTTACTAATTAAATAGGAATCTATTTTCCAAAGAAACAAAACATGATTATAATAATTATTATTCAGTTATTATGCAAAAGCCTTCAAATTGCCAAGTTGGAAACCTTTTTCATGCAGTTCCTAGTCACTCATTTCATACTCTGTTCATTCTGTTTTCCCACTGGGGATGTATGAGTGATGTTAGGTGGATGTTGCAAGATGATAATGACCAATTGGGCTCTCTAGGGCCCTTCTGGAATTTACAGGAATATAATTTATCCTCTAAATTGACCACACTTGGGATGGAACTATGATGATCCTAAACAGATAAAAAATGAGAGTATTTCCATGGAAAGTTCCTCAACAGTTGTTAAAGTTCATTATCTTTTTGGTATTTAAATAAATTAACTGACAGCTAAAAGAAATCATTTATATAATATTTTGGAAAATGATTACTGTTGACAAGCAAACAGATTTTAAATGGCATGCAGTCAAGAAAGAAGAAAACTTTTCCATGTCATGTTTCCATGTCTTTTTCTTCCTTCTTGAAAAATGGGTCCAAGGAAACTAATGTCTATAGAGGTAAACAGACATTCTAAAGAAAGGAAGCAGTCCACCCCAATGCGCTTCACGGGGAAAACAAAGTATTTCCTTGCGACCACATTATTAACAGCCGCAATCTCCTGTAACTTGGTGCATTGGAGCCTGTAAGCCACAGGAATCAATGTCAATGGGCAGTTGGTGGGGAGGTAAATGAAATAATTGTTCACTGGTTGTTTTATTAAAGATCGGGCAGCTGGAGTCATCTCCAAGCAAATGTGCCTACAGGCCCTGGGGACTGTTGAAAACAAATATCACAAATGTTAACTTAAAGGGACATTCTTAGAGAAGTACATTTATTTTTTTGACCAAAGCATCAATAATAAACTTTGCTCTCCACTAACATGCAGGCCACCTGGGAAAAGCAAAAGCAAATAAAAATTCCCTGCAAATAATAAAATACAAAGTGAGGTCAGAATTTCCATCCCCGGCAGGTTATTCCAGTTTGCACTCTTCTCTTTTTAATCATGGATAATTGCATCAACAGTATAGCAGTCCTGCTACTTCACAAAAGAAATGAATTCTGGGTTTCATAGTTTGATGATTGCAAATTCTGGTGTTAGAGTGATTTGAATGCTAATATTAGTTTTCTGTTACTGTTGAAGGAAGAGAATAATTGCCTGGTTTTTATAATACATAATGTTAAACCAGAAGAGTAATGAATCAACACTTTAACTTTTTTCCATGAATAGAGATTAACAAGCAAAAATTAAGATGAATAAATAGCAATTACATTTGGTGTGAAAGGAGAGCAAAAGGCACTCCTTGTCCATAAGTAATGTATGAGCAGCCCCCTAAACCCATTAAAGGCTCTTCAAACAAAAGAATAACATAGTAATCATCAAATATGTACCATAATGATGTGGCCTAATGGGTTCAGATCCTTATGGAAGATCCAAACTTGCCCTTCAGATAATTTCATTGCATTGGCCCAAAGAAATCAGCAGGGAGCAATCATGCAACCATCTAGGCCATGACCTTCATCATCCATAAGGCTTGAACTAGAAGATGAAACCTGTTCTGGGGTCTCCTTTTATCCCTCACCCCTTACCCACAGAGTATTTACTTAGTTGGCAAGAAGCCAGGTACTCTGCTATATTGGTAAAGAATATGAAATCTGACCAGACTGACTGGATTCATCACCTAACTCTGCTAGTAACTAGCTGTGCAATTTCCGGCAACACTCAATTATTGTAAGACTCAGTTTCCCCATCAGTAAAGTAAAAATAATAAGCACTCCTGCCTTATGCAGCTGTTGAATGTGTTCAATGTGTAAGAACTCAGTATAATAACAGACAACCTTTAAAAGTATTTACTAAGATAAACTGTAATATTCTCTAATTTTATAATTACCCTTGTGTTCTGTGCAACTGGGTCAGATTCAAAAAATTTTCAAAACAGTCTAGCCTACAGAGTTCATCTTAGCCACACTTTTTAAGGCTATGTCTAGAGAGTCTAATCTGACACACTGAGATTGCCTAACCAGAAACTCTGTACTCTGACTTGATACTCTCTTAACCCACAATTACTCTGACATCTAGTTCCCCAGGGTTCACAGACTTTCCATACCAGTGATACCGAGTTTCAGGGACTTATTGGCAGGTATATGATGGTGCCTTATTTAATACCTTCTCAAAGAGCGGAAGTGTGCAAAGGACGTGAACACACATACACAAAAAAAACTTGGATCTAACCCATTCCTTACCTGAAATCTGACTAGGGGTCTCACTTTGCTTATTTGTGAAACAAAAAGATTGGATTAAGCCTTTTAATTTCAGCCTTACTTTTTCTGATTCTGAAGAGGTTTTTGTCTTTGTTTTAATTTTTTTAAAGAGGTATTTTGTGAGCCATTTTCTTTTCAAATAGCCTGCAGGAAAATCTGCAGTCACCGAGGATAATACTGTGGGGCTTATGAAAACATTAAGTTTTATTGTTTGGTTGGTTTCTTTTTTTTCCTCATTGATAGGAATTTTATCACCTTGGTGTTGTGACAATGGTTGTCTTGTGTTGAGTAGTTCTAAATAGCAAGATATATGTCATTGGGCATATAAAATGGAATAATAGTACAAAGATTAATAAAGCAAATGGATTGGTTTTAGGTCATAGTCTTTCAGATTATGAAATCAAAAAGAAAGAGAAAAAGAATAAAGAGATCTTTAGTAGTAGAGAGGTTGGGAATCTGGACTCTATAAATTCCCTCTTAGCCCCAGAATTCTATGATTATCTGAGTCTAATGACTTAGGACGTGGAGTAAAATAAAATAAATTTGATTTAGTTGACAAAGAACAACACAAACTCTAATAAAGAAAAATAATATGAAGTAAGGGGTAGCTATAAATGCACATGAGAAATTACAAAACATTAAAGGAAGATTCATTTTACAGTAGGAGAAACACGAGAAGTCATAACAATAAATAAGGACAACGAATTACAAGGATAACTTTTTAAAGTTGATATAAAGTGTTATCATGACAAAAATACTAATGTAGAAGATGTATACCAAGAAGAATCTATCTATCAACAAACAAACAAGAACCCATTTCTCAGGGTCCATGGGTCCTAACTTCCCTGGTTTGGCCTCAAATATATTATCCATCATAGGTAGTGTAGAGATAAAAATATTGAGAAGAATAAAAGAATAGAATAAAATATGTGAAACTCAATTTAGGATGCAATGAAACCAATTTTAATTTTCAACTTCATGAGGCCCCACTTACATTTTCCCTGAAACATGACAAAGCAGAAAGAAGAGACTCCAGAAAAAAAGACAATATTCAAAACTACAATTATGCACTTTAGAGACAAAAATAGAGAGGGTGATTAAAGTGAGATAGCATCAGCAGCAGTTATGAACCAACTTTTCCACTATGTTCGATCTAAATTATTATAGTTAATAGGTCAAATATACCAAATGGATATTCATTATATAGTAGGAAGAATATCAATTTGGGACTCAAATTTCTGCAACCTTTTCATTAACAAGTTATATGATTTGAAGTGAAAAGAAACTTTGTTCTTTGTGGTAAAAATATATTGATCACAGCCCAATTTCTGTATCTATAAAGTGAGTGGGGTAGATTATACATAGTGCCTTTTAACTCTAACAATTTTTATCTAAAAATGTTAGTTGATTTCTTATATTCTGTATCTCAGCCATCCAATAGCTCTAGAACATGATGAATCCTAAAGCTACACAGAGAAAACTGACAAAGAAAACAGAAGAAAATTTTACCATTTGCTACAGCATGGATGGACCTGGAGAACATTATGCTAAGAGAAATAAGTCAGTCAGAGAAAGATATGATTTCACTCATACATGGAATCTAATGAACAAACTGAACTAACAAGTGAAATAGGGACAGACTCACAGACAGAGAGCAGGCTGACAGCTCTTGGTGGGAAGTTAGAGGGTAAACCGACTGAGTAAAAAGAAAAAAAGTACTCATGGACATGGACAACAGTGTGGTGATTATGAGGGGAAAGAGGATATAGAAGGAATAGTAAATGGCAATGAAAAATGCAATAAAAATAAATTTAAAAACAAAAAATATAAAATATAAAAGTAAGATGACTTAAGTGATAAAAAGAATTTCTTGAAACAGGGCAGTTTTGGGAGTGTATAAGATGCAAATAATTAAAAATTCCTTAAATGGTTATAATTGTAATTTCTGATGACACAAAATATTCTAAGTATATTCTAAGTATGCTGACAAGATCAGCCTGTAGTTAATTTATATTAATGTGGGAATATTTGATTATTTTAAATAAATTATTTTAGAAAATATCACATCAATTTGTAAGTTAACTTCTTTTTTTTTTTTTTTTGTAAGTTAACTTCTTTAGCACCAATACCACTTATACATACTGGACTTCTTTGTTGGTAAGATTAGAATGAGTCCAAAATCATCATTATGAAAAGGGTACAGGATAAGATATCCAATACTAGACTCAATTTCCAATACTGGCATGTGATTTTAGGCCTACCACCTTAATCCTTTAAGTGCTTTGTCCTCCCCATTGATAAATGAGAACTTTAAATTACTTGGAGCCAGGATTTTGAAAGGAGACAGTTCAAAATCCCATCCAATTACACAATCCAATTTAAAGACCAGGATCTCCAGGTGATGATCAATTCACTCAATCAGCTGTGGAAGTGGCTCTATGTTTTCTAGTGACCTATGACCTAGCTGGCAAATTATCTGCTTTCTCTTCCCCTTTACCCCAAAATGTGTTCAAAATGTAATAGTCACTGAAGCTAGGATGCCAGGGACAAACACTCCCATTTGCAAAAGTATAGAAGGGGAAGATGTGCAATAGTGCCTGGTGCATAGTAAAGGCAGAGTCCTGTTGGTCAGGCACTGAAAGACAGCTCTGACAGAGCAGTGCAGGAAGTTTCTTGATTCAACACTCTTATTCTGTAAGGAGCTCTCTCATCCTTTGCTGTTGGTGTCTGGTCTGTCCTGGGAAGGATCCTCCTGGCCCTTTACCTACCACTGATGCAGCCAAAACTGGAATTGGGAGACACCTCCCAAAGAGATATTCCGCTAGTACAGCTTTGAGATTTCAAGGATATTTCAAACTCACTTTCAGTTCAGACTTCTTATTTCTTGGAAATACAATTTTTTAAAACTTTACTAGACTTTTTCATATAATTTTTGAGTAGAAATATTTGCACATTTTTACATTTTTATTGACTTTATTGTGGTAGCATTGGTTAGTAAAAATACATGAGTATAGGTTTCAGGTGTACAATTCTATAATGCATCATCTGTATTGTATTGCATTGACCACCAAAGTCAAGTCTTCTTACTGTTGTCTATGTATGAGTTGTTTTCGTTTAATTTTTTTTGCTTAATCCCACCTGTCATCTTTTTCACCCAGCACCCCAACCCCTCTCCTCTAACAGCTGTCAGTCTGTTTTCTATATCTATAAATCTGCTTCTATGTTGTTTGTTGCTTTTAAACATTAGATTCTACATATTAGTGAAATCATATGGTATTTGTCTTTCTCTGACTGGCTTATTTCACTTAGCATAATACTTGCTAGGTTTATTCATGGTGTTGCAAAAGTAAGATTTCCTTTCTTTATATGGTCGAGTAATATTCCATTGCATATATGTACTACAGCTTTGTATCCACTCATCTACTGATGCACACTAAGCTGCTTCCGCATCATGGCTTTTGTAAATAACACTTCAATGAACATAGATGTGCATATATTCTTTAGAATCAATGTTTCAATTTCTTCAAATGTATTCCCAGAAGTGGGGTCATTGGGTCAAAAGACAATTCCATTTTCAGTGTTTTGGGGAAACTCTATACTGCTTTCCACAGTGGCTGCACAGTCTGCAATCCCACAAATAGGGCGTGAGGTTTCCTTTTTTTCCACATCCTCACCAACACTTGTTTGTTGATGATAGCCATTCTGACAGTGCAGTGATATCTCATCATGTTTTTTTAAAGCATATGATAAACTATATTAATATTAAAAGTTTTTCTGGTTTTTTACCTATTTTTAATTTTTTTATTGTTGTTATATTACATTCATCTCATTTCCCCCCACTTCCCTCCCCTTCCTCATCCTTATCACCCCCACAGTCCATCCCACATATTGTCCATGTCCATGGGTCATCCATGCTAGTTCCTTAACTAAACCATTCCCTTTCTTTGCCTTCTTCTCCCCCTCTTCCCTCCCCTTCCCCTTTGCACACTGAAAGTGTGTTCCTCATATTCATGTCTCTGGTTTTGTTTTGTTTGCTTGTTTGTTTGTTCATTAGTCTCCTGTATTAAGTGAGAACATGTAGTATTTAATTTTTCTGCCTGGCTTATTTCACTAAGCATGATACTCTCTACTCCCATCCATGCTATTGCAAATGGTAGGAGTTCTCTCTTTCTTTCTCCTGCATAGAATTCCATTGTGTAAATGTACCAAAGTGTTTTGATCCATTCATCTACTGAAGGGCACTTAGGTTATTTCTAGTACTTGGTTATTTTAAATAGCGCTGCTATGAACATAGGAGTGCATAAGTTCTTCTGAATTGGTGTTTCAGGATTCTTTGGATATAATCCTAGCAGTGGAATCACTGGGTCATAAAGCAATTCTATTCTTAGTTTTTTTTGATGAAATCATGTTTTTATTTCTCATTTCTCGCATGATTAATGATGTTGGGCATCTTTTCATATGTCTGTTGTCCATCTGTATATCCTCCTTGGTGAAGTGTCTATTCTGGTCCTTTGCCCATTTTTAAATTAAATTGTTTGTTTTTAATGTTTGTATTTAGTTGTTTGTAATATTTTCTAATAATACTTTGTATTTCTTTGGTGTCAGTTGTTATTTCTCCTCTTTCATTTTTGGTTTTATTTATTTGGGTCCTCCATTTATTTATTTTTTTGAGAGGCTGGTTAAATGTTGGTAAATCTTGTTTATCTTTTCAAAAAAACAGTTCTTGATTTCTTTGATTTTTTGAAAATTTTAGGCCTCTATGTCATTTATTTCTGCTATAATCTTTATTATTATTTTTCTTGTACTAACCTTGGGCTTTGTTACTATTTTTCTAGTTCCTTTAAGTAAAATGTTAGATTATTTGAGATTTGTATTATTTCTTAAATTAGGTCTATAATGCTATGAATTTTTCTTTTAGGCCTGTGTTTGCTGTGTTCCAAAGATTTCAGGCTGTTTTGTCTCATTTTTTTGTTTCAGGTTTTTTTGATTTATTCCCTGATTTCATTGTTAACCCATTCATTCATTGTCTAGTAACATGTTGTTTTTCCTCCACATCTTTGTATGTTTTTTAGGTTTTATTCTTGTGGTTCATTTTTAGTTTCATACCATGATAGTCAGAGAAAATGCTTGATATAATTTCAATCTCCTTAAATTTACTAAGATTTGTTTTGTGTCCTAACATACATTCTACCCTAGAAACTGTTCCATGTGCACTTGAAAAGAATGTATTTTCTGCTACTTTGGTGTGAAATATTCTGAAGCTATTAATTAATCCATCTAATCTAGTGTTTCTAAAAGATCTATCTATTGATGTCAATGGTGTGTTAAAATCCCCTACTGTGACTACATTACTTTTGAGCTCCCTCTTTATGTTTATAAAGAGTTGTTTTACATATTTAGGGGCTCCTATGTTAGGTGCCATAATGTTTACAAAGGTTATAGTCTTTTGTTGGATTGCTCCTTTTATCCTGGTGCAGTGGGGTGTTGTTATTGTTGTTTCTTATTATAGCCTTTATTTTAAAGTTTGTTTTGTCAGATATAAGTGCTGCTATCCCAGCCATTTTATATTTTCTACTTGCTGAGTTATCTTTTTCAATCCCTTTACTTCTAGTCTGTGTGTATCTTTTGTTCTGAAATATGTCTACTATAGACCATATATATATATATACATATATATAGGGGTCTCTTCCTAAACATAATATTCCTGATTTTTGTTGATATTGTTGTGCCTTGGCTCCAGGTTTCTCTCTTTATCAACTTAGAGACACCTATTGGAGGCCATCTTAAATCGCAGGTGACAAGACCATTCCCTTAGTCTGATGTTTGTTGAAAGCTGAGTCAAATTTACCTGTGATGTTTTATTGGCCTTTGTCACTCACTGAGGCTCTTACTAATTTGTGGCTCTTCTGTTTGCTTCACACAACTCCCAAGTTTGCCATAGAAGGTGAAAGATAAGTTAAGGCCAGGTGCAGCTTACTTTTCACATTCCATTGATTAGAGCTAAATAACAGGAAAGGAGACTAAAAACTGGAATCTAGTTCAGCACTTCCCAGTAGGTCTGCAATGTTGCAAATATTTTGTTTTCACCCTACACAAAATGGTAGACATTTGCCACACATGACTATGAAGCACTTCAAATGTGACTAGTACAGTAGAAGAATTGAATTTTAATTTTATTTAATTACAAATACTTTAAAAATAAATAGCCATAAGTGAGTAGCAACCACAATATTGGCTAATTCAGGTTCTCATTAAAAAAAAAAAAAAGTTTGGTGAGCAGCATGCCAGTCTCTGCACCACCTGTGAGCACTTCCATGTGTGCTAGCAAGAGCAGAATTTCTCTGGGTGCATTTCAAGCATATTCTCTATATTGTCTTTTAAGCATTGTTCCTAATACAAGAACTAGAAGTCACCCCCACCCTATCTGTCAAGGCATACCAGCACAAGTTGAAGAAAATGTGGTACTTACATCTATAACAGATTTATTAAAAAAATATGTGAAAAAATTACTCATCTTCTATACATAGAAACAGGAATTGAATGTAATAAAAGGGGCCTTATGCTGATCATTAAATTATCTCATTTTGCTAATCTTCCCATTTTTTAAATTAATATATTTTATCTGTTTTGTTATTACAGTTGTCCCAATTTTCCCCCCTTTGCCCCAATACC
Organism: Noctilio leporinus; assembly: GCA_004026585.1. Lineage (NCBI taxonomy): Eukaryota > Metazoa > Chordata > Mammalia > Chiroptera > Noctilionidae > Noctilio > Noctilio leporinus. The sequence continues at coordinate 29,658 of PVIW01007278.1, read as the reverse complement.
CCATTTCCTCCAGCAATGCCCCACTTAGTTCATGTCCATGAGTCATTCATATAATTTCTTTGGTTTCTCTATTTCCTTTGTTCTTCTTAACAGCCCTCTGTCTATTCTGTAACCATAAATGTGTACTTTTTTTTTTCCTTTCACATCCAGAAAATTCACCATTTAATTACTGCTTTCTGTCAGCTTCTCAAATAATATTAATACAAAGTTTTCATTATTCCAAAATACCTACATTAATTCATTTGTTTAAAGAATTACTCTTTTAAGTAATATGGATTGAAATATTACCCAAACACATGCAAAAATACATTTACACCCATACATATTTTTACACATATTTAAAGTACATACTGGATTTTGAAGAGTTAATACTAAAAATTTAAAATATGCCAATAGCTTACATAATTATTACAGGTTAAATGATAGCATTTTAGATATATTGTAGCAAAATTAAGCAGATTTTTTCTTCTTTTAAATAAATAAATAAATGTACTATTTAAGATGGAAAACTCCAAAAAGAATAAGTTGTAGTTCCAGTAGCTTAAAATAAGTTGAGTTGTATTATTGGAGCAGGGAGGATCTGACTCAAAAACCAAATTCAGTTTTTACTATGGGTTTGGCACTGTCTCTAGGACAACTTGCACAAAAGTGAGTTCTGCAATACACCATTTCTGTGATATATTTCACAAAAATAGTATTCCAGAGTAAAATAACTATTAATCTTCCCATTTTTAACTCTGAGTAAGTTATAGCTTCCTTCAGTTGAAACTTTTTTTTTTCTAAGATTTTATTTATTGGTTTTAGAGAGGGGAAGGGAGACAGTCAGAGAGGTAGAAAGACATCAATGTATGGTGGCCTTTCACCTGCCTCCAGCTACAGACCTGGCTGGAGACCTGGCTTGCAACCTGGTTATGTGCCCTGGCTGAAGAATCAAACCAGCAACCTTTGGTTTCACAGGCTGGCACCTTATCCACTGAGCCACCAGCCAGGGCTGAAGCTTTTTCATCGACCAAATTTTGCATAGGGGAATGTCATGTGAATGTTATTAAGGCAGTGAACTGTGTTAGCTATTCTCTAAAGAAAACTAAATCCTCATTGATAAAAATGCAAAGCCTCCATAGCCAAGTGTGCATAATAATTTGGGATAAAGAATTAACTGCAGAAATAAATTTTGAAAATTATTCCTTTAGAGAGATATGTTTTATATATTTAGTATATTTATATTTTCTCATATTTTATTTCTAAAATACTTACATCTTATTCACCATATTATATTTCTAAAAATAAAATAAATATCTTAATAAGAAAGCTGGAAAGCCTTTCAACAATGTTTGTTTTAATTATTTTAATTTCTCATTTTTTCAAATTCATATTACTTTTTCATAGAGAATTTGTGATCATATACATATCTTTTTGCCAAAAGGAGTTAAGTACTTGAAAAACAGAATAATTACCTTTCTTGTGAGTTGATGGTAGTAACGAAAGCAGCAGAATTGAGGTTGCTAATGCCAATTAAGAAACATCGCAGATGCCAGCTCATACAGGCACAGGCACACAATCCCACCTCCCCTGTGAAACTTCATGATGTAATTCTCTAGTATCCCATTCACACTATAGTAAGTAAAACTTTTATTCAGGGTTTGTCCAGAAAGTACTGGCCGCTCAAACTGTTTCAATTATATTAACATTGGCTTGATACTTTGGGGACAGATCTTGTAATTATATGAATGACTGTCTTAATTTCCCACATTACCTTTCTCTGAATAGCTGGAGGCATTGCTTTTGAAAAACAGTTCTAAAACTGTTGCTTTTGAAAAACATGTTCTAAGTAAAACTGAAAGGAAAAAACTTCCGCTTTCTTTCCTCAACCATCTCTTCCTTAGATTTTTCGGTACCTTTGCATTTTCCTGCTTTTAACTAATCAAAATCTCTTCATTTTAAAGGCTTGGATGTACCAGTTTTATAATTATTTGAAATAATTTGATTCTGACTGTTAGCTTTTTTATTAGCTATTTGTATTTTAAGCCAATTACCTATTCTAGTATAGACTAAAATCTTCTGTGATAAAGAATCCCAAAAAGGAAGAAGGTTGAAGGTTGAAGGTTGAAGAAAGTTGGTGATCTTCAGAGACTGCTAAAAGCCACAGAAAAGAAGTGGTCTACTTGCACATGTGTGACTAAGTTTAACTCACACATGGAGAAAAAAGTAGAAATTCTCTTAGTAGATGGCTCCATGCTTCAGGAAAGGTGGTGGCATCGTGTTTCCGAAGACTTTCTCCACCCTTTGGTAAAAAAAAAAAAAAAGTATGGACAAACTAATTATCATTATTATTAACTTCAAACTAAAATGTGCAGGTCTTTTATTTATCATCAAGCCATATAAACCTAGAAACATGGTTGCTTCCTTTTCTCTCTAAGATCTGTTACCCAGTTCCATCTACAATTTGCAAGTGAGTCTTGTACTTTCTCAAGTTTCTACCGCACTGGGGCCAGAGTACCATGATTTTGCATTTATAGAACATCCTTACTCCCAGAAATTTCTTGAAAATTTTCATCTAATCAATTCTCATGTCATTGTCTTGCAGTGAATGAGGCCAGCGAGGACTCGGGGGATTTTTCTAAGACCAAATGTCTTTCCAGATTATTGGTAAAACCACTTCATTCCTTTTAAGTTTACTTGAAACTTCCTGAAAAACTTACTGCCACTTCAAAAAAGTTTTTAAAATTACGTTTAGTTATTTTAATTTAGTTGATGCATTTATTTAATTTGAATGATGGCATTCAACCAACTTGCATATATTTGATTCTCTCTCTCTCTCTCTCTCTCTCTCTCTCTCTCTCACACACACACACTCATTAATACTTGGCACTGAAGGTAAATAATAAACAATCCAGGCCTAGACCACAGGTAAGTAGGTAACTAACTCATAAATAGTCACTTTTACACTAATGATGTAAGACTCATTGCTAAGATACTGCTGATTTTTTCATATTTCAAGAATAGTAGATCACTTACTTTTTATCTTCACCTGGGGACATGCTTATTGATTTTAGAGAGAGAGGAATGAAGGGAGAGAGGGAGAGGGAGCGAGAGAGACAGACAGAGAGAAACATTGAGATTGGTATTGCCAGTATGTGCTCTGATAGAGGATAGAACTCACAGCCTTTTGGCATATGGGTTGACACTCAACCAACTGAGCCATCTAACCAGGCCTAGATCTTACACTAGGCTGACTATACAATTTAGCATGTGAATACATACAATTTTAAAGTGAGCAGTGGTATTTTATCAATTATGTCTAGACCACAGACTCACTCTCTTTTCTGGGACACATCTCCATCCTATCTGGTCTTTTTATTGTACCTCGTACACAGCTACAACACTTCACTGAATATGCTGGTTTATATCCTCACCTCCCTCCTTCAAACTGTGAGTCTCTTGGCTCTTAGCTTATAACCCCTCTTCCCTCCTGTTGAGGGTGGTGCAGGGCGGCAGGTGTAATAGTATGATGGGGAACTGTTGAGGCATATAATGGTAATACAGTGACACTTACGCTTGTGTTAGCTGGGAAACTGGGCTCCAGGAACTGGATGAGAATCATTCTCAAGACCCAGGATCTGCACAATTCTACAAGACTTGGCTACAGGTAAGGGGCATGGTTCTGATCCTCAAGTGCGATAACATAATTTAATGTAAATATTAAACTAGAAAGTCAGTTACCTTCAATTCTAAGCGTAAAAGCTCATAATGATGTCCCATAATTAAATTTATATGCAAAATTATGACACCAAAACCTCAGCATGACAAATTTTACTTTGATTCATCTTTCCTCCATCCTCGGTAGCCCATGAATCAAATTGGGATTACATTCATAATAACGCAAATTGCCCTGACTCAAGCTCGTAAATTGCACAACATATAAATTCACTTCCTGAAGTTTCTCCCCCAAATATTTCTGGATGTAACTGGAGTGTTTTCTATGTGCTGCCTCTCTTCCCACAGGTTAATATCCCTGTTGTGACAGCTTCCCATGCCAGGGCTTTTTCCGGCATTCCTACCTGCCGTGGCTCTGTGGGATTACACTCCTGGTTTGTGCAGCTTCGAGAAAACTGGTGCGACCAGCTCAACCTGGGGCAGTGAGTAATTTGGAGAACCCCACCTGCCTTTGACATGCCACTGCATTTCCTATGGTCATGAGAAGCTCCCCACCTATCTTTTAGTAAGGTTTCCATAAACTGGCAATTGCAGTCTCAGGAGCCTAACGAACAGAGAAACAAAGCTCTCTGGGAAGGAAGCAATCCATGTGAAAATTTTGGGTAAAAGAGACTGAAACAAGGGAGTTTTATATACATTTTGGGAGGAAATTTTTGAACAGGAAGGATACATCATCCTGGCCCCATGATCTCATGTATAATCTAGCATCTCACAGAACCTGTCACATAGCAGGTCCCTTCCCCTGGGTGTTTGGATCCAATTGACAGCATGGCCCCAAGTCAGAGATGAATATGTCAGCTTTATCACTAACAAAAACTGGGCTGAATCAGACAGACTTACCTACTCATTGACAGGCCCTGTTGATTGACCATGGGCCTGATTAAACTTGGGGAGCAGATCCCCAAACAAAAGGAGTAGAAGAGGCTGACTCTGCTGCCATAGCCTAGTCCATCTCCTATGGTCAGACAAATCACTCAGCCTGGAGGAATGGAGTGTGGGGCAGGGGCTTTTCATGAAGAGCATTCCCTCCACATAGAAACTCAAGGCAAAAAGGAAGGAAGTCCTGACCACCCACCTTCCTGAGATTCAAACATTGGCCTTGGAATCAGATGGGGAACATGTACCCCTATTTAGGTTTTCTTCCCAAAAAAATGCATAGACACATTTTTTTAAAGATTTTATTTTATTATTTTTAGAGAGAGGAAGGGAGAGAGGCAGAGGGGGAGAGAGACATTAATGTATAGTTACCTTTCACCTGCCTCCAACTAAGGATCTGGCTGGAGACCTGGCTTACAACCTGGCTATGTGCCCTGGCTGGGAATCGAACCAGTGACCTTTGCATTCACGGGCTGGCACCTTATCCACTGTGCCACCAGCCAAGGCCATAAACTCTTTTTAAGACCACAATCTTTTTGAGGCAAAAGCCCTTATTCTTAATCATTATGTTATTCTGTCTCCCTGGAATTGCTTGTTAATGATAAGATTTCAATCAATGTTTACTAAAATCAAAATAATTAATCTCATTATCATCACCCTTTCAGTTATAAATAAGTGGTTTGCAAAATACACTTTTTAAAATTAGATCTTAAATATATGAAGATCAGAATAACCCTAGAAACTTGCGACATTCTTCCTGGAACATACTTTCAAATACAAGTTGATGAGGAAATTTCTTCAGCATATATTCCTCACAAAACAAACATGCTGGGGAAATAATCTTCATCAATCAAAGTAGTTAGAGTCTGGAAGCTAAAAGCTGCTATAAAAGCTTGTCAAAGAGGTAGTATAGGAGAGGTAGTATTAAACAGGTCAAATACCCAAGTGTGCTTATTTTAAAAAATAAACCTATGCTGTATAAATAAACTTGCTCTTGATGTGATTGCCTATGAGCCTTGGCATTTTCATTTTTCAAAAATCAGTAACAGATTCAGGACACATTCAGCTGGAGGTGGCTGAGGATCAAATTCAAATGGCTTAGCTCTGGCCTGTGTGGCTCAGTTGCTTGGAGCATCATCCCCCTAATCAAAAGGTTGCAGGCTGCCCTGGCTGGTAGCACAGCGGATAAGGCGCCGGCCTGCTAACCCAAATGTCGCAGGTTCGATTCCCCAGCCAGGGCACATAACCAGGTTGCAAACCAGGTCTCCAATCAGGTCTGTGGCTGGAGGCAGGTGAAATGCAGCCATACATTGATGTCTCTTTCCCTCTCTGCCTCTTTCCCTTCCCCTCTTTCTAAAAATAATAAAAAATCTTAAAAAAAAAAAAAAAAAAAGGTTGCAGGCTTGATTCCCAGTCAGTGCACCTACCTAAGTTGTGGGTTGATTCGTGGTCTCAGTGCCTATGATCCTTGGTCCTGATAGAAGGTAACCAATCCATACTTCTCTCTCACATCAATGGATATTTCTCTCTCCCTTTCTCTTTTCTTTCTCCTCTTTCTAAAAGCAATGAAAAAAATATCCTTGGATGAGGTTAATTTTTTAAAATTCATCTGGCTTAAATAAATATAAAATAATAGATCTAGGGTTTGGGCCCTTACAGAGTTAGTTAATTCAGTGGTTCAACATGGCCACCAGGGAGGGATCCCCTTCTTTGCACCTTTCTATTCTGCCATCTTTGCTGCACTGGCTTTTCTCCTCAGCCTTGTCACCTCCTGCTCACAAAAATAGCTACACCAGCTTAGACATCACATCTTCATACATGTTCTCTTTCTCAGATTCTTTGTTAACAATAAGTGAAACTCCTTCAGGATGCTCCCAAGACACTTCATTCATGCCTCATTGACCAAAAATTCTGTTGATTGAGTTTTCATTATACAACTACTGAAAAGAATAATGGACTTTCCATGATTGAGTCATGTCATTCTCTAGGGCTGTAGAAAAGCCCAGCTTCCTTGAACACAAAGGGGCAAATATTTTAACAAAACTGGTTTTCAGTTGGCAAGGAAGGGGGATAGGAAGTGGCTGTTGGACAGGCAATCAATTGCATCTGGTGCATCAGCAACAACAAAATAACACAATTGAAAATGTTACCAAGAGATGCCTTCAGTTTCATTGTGTGTAATTAGGTACTGATTTCAGCTAGTACATCTTGTACCTCAATCAAAGTTGCCTTAGTATCAGGCAACAGTACAGATGGAGTTTGTTGTTACCAAAATACATTTATAAAAATTCCAATTGTTCAGTCTGTGCATTCTCCAATTCACAGATTTCTGTGTCTAAGAGTTATTTGGCTGTTGCTTTGTTTTATTTCCCCAATGTGCTTGCAGTAAAACTGGACTAATCAAAAATTTGTATACTTTCAAAATAGTGACCATAACTCTTGACTGCTGTAAGCATTAACATTTCATGATTTTCAAAAGTGCCTCGATACTTCCTGAGACTAATCTATAGGCAAATTTTTAATGAGCTTCCTGAAAAAATGTCACAGCTGTGGAAAGAAAGAAGATAAATTTTTTCCACATCTATATTTGGCATTTAAGTTATATATAAGAGAATAATGAATGAAATTATCTGAAAAGAATATCAAAATGAGAAATCAAATCACTTGTGTTACAAAACACAATGGCTCATGTAATGGGTAGCAGAGTCATGTCATTTTTGTGGCACTTTCCTACAACCTGCATTAATGAGAATAATTAAATAACATTAGTGACATTTCATTTAAAGAAAGTTTCAATATTAGCAAAATGCAAAAAAAAAAAATTCTTTTGTACTACATGGTGCTGATATAATGAGTCATTGCCTATAATCTGATAATCCTCCTGCTTCCCAGAAGATTCAAGCCCTATACTTCATGAACGGGAAGTGTCTGGCCCATTTAACCTCACAAGGGGACCGCTGGGCAATGGAGAAAGTGGCTGGGGACAGGAACTGGAGTTTGATGCAGTCTTCCCCCACTGCCTCTGGATCTCAACCCCAAGGAAAGATTTGGTCAGTGAATCACCATTTCTAGCAGCAAGTCAGTGGTTAAGTGATTTCATGTGAACCTTATGCTTAGGAGTGTCTTCTCACTCAGGTGCCCTATCACTTTCTTCCCTACCAGGAGGAATGAATCCTTTTGCATTGACCCCAGGAGGAAGTTAAGAAAAGGAATAGGCATCTCTAAGCAACCTTGGTGCTCAGCATCAAGAGGGTAAATCCTTACTCCAAGATGGAGGTATAGGTAGATACTCTTTGTGTCCTTCCACAATCATAAGGACATCTACCTCAAAACTAAAAACAACCAAAAGTACCAGAAAATAGAACTACATGAAAGTCCAACAAACAAAGATGTAAAGAAGTAATGCTCCAGACAGGGAGGAGGGGCAGAGAGAATGCAATGTGGTGGCCACGGTGGCAGCAGCAGCAGTGGCAGCAACCAGGCTGTGGCTGTGGCCGGCCAACAGAAATTTCAATCATGCATTATAAAAGTTAGGAGGGACACCTGAGGAGTGATACCAGCCCTAAACCAGACCAAGCAGCTCATGGTTCCATCCCTGGGGAAATGAAGCCTCATTGCTCTTGATTGTGAATACCAATGGGGGCTGGGGCAGTAAAAGAAACTGCTAGTCTTTCAGGAGGGTCTGTTTGTTTAGAGGCCTTCATGATCCTAGAACATCTGCAAACCCACTCTCTCTGCAAACCACAACTAAGGCAACAGCCAGAGGGCATAAGTCTCATATGGGAGGCAGGTGAAGTATCTGGAAAAGGGATGGGTAATGAGTGAGCAGCACTGTTCCCTTTCTGAGCTCCCCACCCAGGTACAGCTCCACAACATGGTGAAATGGTCGCCCCACTGATGAATACTTAAGGCTCTGCCCCTTAAAACATATCAGGTATGATAGCTCTACCTAAGGCACAGAGGCAAACACAGGAGCCTGTCAAGTTGAGAAGACAGAGAAGATGGACAAAAAGAAAGAGAAGATCAAGATTGCAGTGGGATAACTAAGCAATGAAGAATAGAGTTCAAAACTGGTGATAATGATGCTCACAGGTTTGACAGACATACTTGAGTACAGCAAATACATAAGGGAAGAAGTGAAGGCTATGCTAAGTAAAATGAAGGAAAGCCCACATGAAACCTGTGGGGAAGGGAAGGAAGCTGGAGTTCAAAGCAATGATTTGGAACATAAGGAAGAAATAAATAGTCAACCAGTACAAAATGAAAAAAGAAGAATTGAAAGAAGCAAAGAGAGGCTTAGGAATCCCTGGGACAATTTTAAATGTACCAACACCTGAATCATAAGGTTGCCAGAAGGAGAAGAGGAAAAGCAAGAAATGAAGAACGTATTAAAAATATAACGAAGCAAAATTTTCCTAATTTGGTGAAGGAAATAGACATACAAGTCCAGGGAGCACAGAGTCCCAAACAAGCTAGACCCAAAGAGGACCACACCAAGACACATTATAATTAAAATGGCAAAGGTTAGCAATAAAGAGAGAATCTTAAAAGTAGTCAGAGAAAGGAAGAGAGTTACCTACAAAGGGGTTCTTATAAGACTGTCAACTGCTTTCTTAAAAGAAACTTTGCAGGAAAGAAAGGACTGGCAAGAAGTATTCAAAGTAATGAAAAGCAAGGACTTACAACCAAGATTACTCTATCTAACAAAGCCATCATTTAGAATGGAAGGGCAGATAAAGTGCTTCCCAAATAAGGTAAGGCTAAAGGAGTTCATCATCACCAAGCCATTATTATATGAAATGTTAAAGGAACTTATTTAAGAAAAAGACCAAAACTGTGAACAATTAAAATGACAGCAAACTCACAACTATCAACAACTGAATCTAAAAAATAAAAACAAACTAAGCAAACAACCAGAATAGGACAAGAATCATAGGTATGGGGATCATTTGGAGGGTTATCATCATGGGAAGAATGGGGAAATGGTGCAGAGATTAAGAACCGTAATTGGTAGACACAAAATAGACCTAGAGTGTTAAGAATTGTATAGGAAAGGGTGAAGCCAACGAACTTACATGCACAACCCATGGACATAAACAAGGCGGGGGATTGCTGGAGGGAAGTGGCATACAGGGTGGTGGGAGGCAAAGGGGAAAATTTGGGATAACTGTAGTAGCATAATCAAAATACATACTTTTAAAAAGTAAAAAAAAAAGAAAAAAAATCCTCAATTTTCCAAGAGATCAATGAAGTCGCTTGGAGAAAAAAGCTAACAAGCTTTTCAGGAATTAGGACTCTAATCAACCCAATTCTATGAGAAAATTGGAAAGAATGTCAGAACCAAGTCAAAAGCACAGTAAGAAGAAACCAACTAATTAAATATATATTTATTATATTGTTTTACAATATAATAACTTTAATGTTTTAGAAAGATGATAGATATAGATAGATAGATAATAGATAAAAATCTAGAAAGGAAGGGTGCAACTTCATGCACAAATTTGCTGGAGGAAGATCTCACACGACACAAGCTATTTGAGAGCAGAGGATTCTACACCCCTACTGAGCGGTATGGTTAACATCTTGCTTTTGACGTTCAGGGAAGAATTTCAAGGGACAGACCTTTTATATTTCCATAGTTGAGCAGGGGAAATGTAAAGAGAGATCAAGAATTATTTTATGAGAATATTTGTAGGACCCAAATTTGACCAGGACAGCAAGGGCTATTTTCGTTTCTCCTTCCAGATAAAACAGAATAGGTTTGCATTGCCATTTTACCTCTGAACTTGCAGTTTTGTTTAATTTTGTTTACATGTCTGAATGTAGAAAGGCAATAGTCTGAAAAGAGCCAAAAGACAAACAATTTTTTTAATGTAATATATCTAATTCTGGACTTAAAATGCCATTTTCTTATAAATCAAGCTATAATGAGGACATAATTTATTGGTTAAATAAATAATTAAATTGGTAGTAAAAGTGCCAGTAGATAAACTTACTCTGAAGCAGATGGTAGCTGATTCATGGACACAAGATAGAGAATAAAATTATCACCGAAGCCCTGGAGCTAACAAAATTCAGGACAAATTTTGAGCAATTCAGTAGCTTCATTATGCCATAATGTTTCATATTGCTAATTAGCACCCTTTCCATTTCCAACAGAAGGAAAACAAAGTTCTTTCTGCTCAGAAACAGTTTTGATTTAATATTCATTAATTGCTCTGGTAAACGCTGAAGTTCATCAGTTTGCTTTTTATTTGCTTAAATGGGTTTCTCATTGATTTTTTTATTTTAAAAACGGAGATTAATTCTTTAAAACATGCATTTTTACACTATTAGTCAAAACAATGTACTCAGATTTTGTTTTAAAAGTTTACCCAACAGGCTGTGATTGCTTGAAGTTCATTCTTGAAAATCAAAATTTTCAGAGGTTTAAGTAAAATGAACTGTTGTTAATGGGCACATTAACTAGACACAATGGTGGTTTATTTTCAAAGTTCATACTTGCTTCAAATGGAGTTTTCTCATTTATTTCAAATTCCTGAGTCTTTCCAGCACCCCTTATGATTCATACAGATAGATATAAAGCAGATGGAAACAATTTGCCTGAAAGAAAGCTGGATGGGATTCATTTATATATTTAAGCTCTCATTCTCAAAATAATTGTATGCCATTTGGGTACTTTACATAATTTACAGTCAAATTGGGGGTGGGGGGTGAGGATGGGAATTAGCTATCCAGAGCAGGTTGAAACCCTTAAAAAAAAAGGAAAAAGTCTACTTTGGCTGGTGACACAGTGGATAAGGTGCCGGCCTGCAAACCCAAAGGTTGCTGGTTCAATTCCCAGCCAGGGCACATAACCAGGTTGCAAGCCAGGTCTCCAGCCAGGTCTCTAGCTGGAGGTAGGTGAAAGGCAACCATACATTGATGTCTCTCTCCCTCTCTGCCTCTCTCCCTTCACCTCTCTCTAAAACTAATAATTTTTTTTTTTTTAAATGGTCTTTGGAGAATGTGGTAGGCAGAATCATGGACCCCAAAGATGTCTGTGGTCTAATCCCTGGAAACTAAAAATACATTAGATTACATGGCAAGGGGGAACTAAGGCTGCAGAATTAAGGTTATCAATTGGCTGACCTTGAAATGGGGAGATTATCCTGGTGGGTCCAATGTAACTACAAGGGTCCTTACAAAGGAAAGAGGGAGGTAGAAGAGTGAGAGGCAAAGAGAGACTCGAATATTTCATGCTGCTGCTTTCATTGTTGAAGGAAGGGGCCCTAAGCCACAGGAGCAGGAGGTCTCCAGATGCTGGAAAAGCCAAGGAAGTGTCCTCTTCTCTTGGGCCTCCAGAAGGAATGCAATGCTGCTGACATCTTGATTTTAGCCCATCCATAACCTATGCAGACTTCTGACTCCAAAACTGTATGGTAATAAGTTTGAGTATTTTAAGCCACTAAATTTGTGGTAATTTGTTATACCAGTAACAGGAAACTAATGCTGATAGTATATATTTGGCTACTTGACATGCCTTCCAGAGCCTGCTATCACCATTAACTCTAACCTTTATCCTCTGTATTCAGCAGTCATGTTTTGAACACCTGCCATGAGCCAGGCAGGGCTATAAGGAGGGTTGGGAACATCACTCTATCCTCTGAGAAGTTGTCAGCCCAATATGGGAAACAGACTCATAAATATGTAGACACAAGACTTGAAATAAGTATGTTTTGAATTATGTTTAACATGCATTTAAAAAGCAAGTGCCTATGTAACAACCTCAGCTTCCTCAAGCTAAACCAAATCACGTATTCTCCACAATTTATCTAACTAGTGAGAACAATACATTTCATCAAAGATGTCCTCGGGAATAAAGATGATCATCTTGAAAGATGTGCCCGGTTATTGCTACTATGCCATTAGATCTCACCAGCTTGGCTGACAAAAGCTATGAGAGACTTCATCGCCTCTGGGCTGAGCAAGGGCCTCAGGGCCCCCAGGCAGTGCTTTGTGGTACAGTGTCTATTGTTTAGCAAGTAATCAGGTAGTTCCTGCCACAGAAGATTTCAACTGTAGGTGAATTTATAAAGCAAGTTAGCTTTGCCCCCCATCCTTACCCTCTTCAAACCCTTCCTTCTAACCTTCCCTCTCATAACCTAGCAACTTTGCCCTATTGTAGTGAAGTAAGTTACTCCAAATTAATTAATAGTCAGTGATACTGATTTTCTATGTTATACCTTTGAAGTATACTAAAGGTGATCAAAACAGGTGTATGTCAAAGAAATTGATTCCTGTAGGTAAAATATCAAGCACTATGATCCAGGGGAAAGAGAAGCACTAGATACAAACTGTATGTTTTAATCAAACCATTATAGATAATCTTGTCAGGCAGTTCTGGTGCCAGATAGTCAGCTATATCTGCAGACAGGATTCCACCACAGAACGAAAGGAATTCACAATTATAGTTCAATAGAACTAAATACTATAAGTATTAGAAAGTAAAAAATAATGATAAACTAATAATCACAGCAATTGAAAATATCATATCTGGGGGAAAAATCAAAGATATTATGCATCCAGAAAATAACTTACAGATAATGTCTTAGGAGAATTAATTGGGTGATGATATGAATAATTTGGAGCAATAAACACACTTATTGAGAGAACATCCAAGCTTTGTAGCTGAGTTTAGAAGAATCATCTTCAACATTAATTAATGCAATTTCCTCTCTCTTACTTCTTGTTACTGGTTCAGAAATTGTACTCATTAAATTACTCTCAACTGCCATTACTAATATACTTGAAAACATAGTATTTTATCATTATAATAGTGCACTAAAATTTTAGTGTTTTTCTCAGTTGCTCAATGACCTTTGAAATAATTTTCTTTATGAAAGGCAAGGCTTGCCTTTCAAGGGAACTAAATAACTTACTATATAAATCATTTAATGTTTGTTAATTTTATATGTTATTCTATCACTATTTCTTTGGTAGAAATATTTACTCCAAGACAGGCTCCCTTTCTTCATAGAACTTTTCTTGGTAAAATAAGTGAAATAATAATTACAAGTATATCATGGTATGAAATCAACAAAGACCTAATGACTTTCAAACTCCCTTTTAGTCTCAAAAGTCCAAATAATAATAGTAGAAATATGATGAATGATTGACTATTCCTCTTTTATTTTGAGAGGAGGAATTAAATGAAACACAGCTGACACCACTCTTCAATGGATCTAATTTAGCCTCCAGAAGTCCTGAACAGCCAGTATTGTCATGAAAAAACTTGCCAAGAGAAAAGTCATTCAGAGGAAAAAAGAGTCAGACTTCCTTCTGCAGGCTGGAAGAAAGAAGACCTTAGATCAGGATGCAAATCAATTTTGTTAGACAAATAGGAATATGAATATGAAGGAATTGACCTTTCAAACATACTTGGTTCATCATTGTGCCAAAAATATCACAGATATAATTTGTGGTAAGAATCCAATGGCAAAATCTTTAAGAAAAAGGGAAATATAAGAGGGTCGTTATAAATAACGCACCTTAATTTTAATATCTGATATGATGAAAAGGTTTAAATGCCATTAAAAAAAAAAAAAACAGTCAAATATCTAGAAAAGCACAGAGCAATGGAAAACAAGAAGACTGTGGAAAAAATGGATGAATCATCTGTGAAATATTCAGGAAGGCTTTGAGATTTCTCATTTCACATTGACAACAACAAAACCCAAAGATGTGACTATATCATTGTTAGTAAACACAAGTCACCAGAAGATTTGAATGCCACTTATTACAAATGCGGAATAAATCAGAGGAACCTAGGTCAGTGGTTCATGCTTCAGCAAGGATCATTATCACCTGGAGGCTTGTTAAAATACAGATGCCTGGGTCCTGCCCCAGGGTTTCTGATTCAGTGGGTCTGAGGGAGGATCCTAGAATTTGCATCTCTATCAAGTTTCCAGATGATTCTGTTGGTCTGGTGAGCACACTCTGAAAATTCATATGGAAACTGATACATTAGATATCTTTTATACAGGTATCTTTCTAAACCACCAGTGAAAATCCTTTATGATTGAACACAATATAAGGTATTATGCCATGATGCCTCTACTCTTCAAAAAGTATTTTCTAATTTATGTCCTATTGTTTTAAATATGCATCTTCTCTTTCCACCTATACTAAATTGCATTAATGCCTCCAATTCATTATACCTCCCTGTAACCACATGCTTTACAATTTCCCCTAGAAGAAAATAGACAGACTAGATTTTCCTTACTCCTCAGTTCTGGGTTGGGCTTGTTGACTTGCTTTGGTAATGGAATGAGGCAGAATAACAATGTACAGTTTTCAGACAAGGCCTCAGTTTACAGTGTCGTCATGAGAATGATAAGCTTGCCCCAGCCAATGGGACCCAAAAGAAAGACGAGAGACACACAGGTGGACAGAGCCATTCCAGCTTAGTTGCCTACCGAGGTTGGCCTAGTGCAGAACTAATAGCCAAACCACAGATACATGAAAAAAGCCCAGCCACCATGAAAAAAGCCATGCCCACCAGAAATGAGTCAAGCCCCACTAGATAAGCTGATCAGCCCATAAATGTGGAAGTTATACTAATAAATGATTATTTATGCCATTGAGTTTCAGGGTGACTTGTTAGGCAGTAAAACAATACATAATCACTAGACACTAACATTCTGTTTCTCTTACCCCTAGGTTAAATGAACTAATCAATATGATAAAAAAAAACTAGACTTCATTTGATTCTATCTTTACTACCAGCATCTGTAGGAGAAAACATTTCAATAACTCGTTGCTATACCTGTTCTGTCTCAGGTAACAGTAAGAATTGTGATTCTGTAAAAACTTAAGAAATAAATTTGTAAAAGCTATTATTCTAACACTTGAAATCTGGTCACATTTGCTTCCAGAATATAGAAATTCTCCCGAACTATTGATTTTGATAAAAATGGAAATAAAGTTAATACTTGACATACTTTATAACTTTGCTTATCTGTTTTAGACATTAAAGGGTTTTTTTTAGGTTTAATTAAATGGCCACATTGTTCAGAATTCTGTAACATGAATAATAGAAACATTTTTTAAAGGTAAATGGTGTTACATTTGATGGAAGGATGATTGTATTATTAATTTTGATAATAAAATTTAAAACTACTGATTTCTTTTGAGGTTACACAGCTAGAATTACTTTCCCTTCAATTATCTGATCCACAGAAGCTCACTGTATTTCTCATCAATAACTCATCATAAATTTTTTAAAAAACAATTTTATTCCTTCAAGACAAAAGATTTATACAGTAAAAATATTGAGTCAACTCATCTCCTTTCAGCATAATTAAGAGCTCAAAAGAAGCACTTAACACATCAAAGAAAATCTATTTGAAAACTACCAGACACAAAACATCTCTAACTGTTGAAGTTATTAAGATAAATTAGAAACAACAGCCTTTTACAAGACACTAATATATATATACAACATTAAGATTGTGTATATTACAATAGAATGCAAAGCAATCAAGTAATTTAAAAAAATTCATTTCTGAAGAATTGATTCAAACTAGTCTGCTTCATTC
Source organism: Noctilio leporinus (assembly GCA_004026585.1). Taxonomy (NCBI): domain Eukaryota; kingdom Metazoa; phylum Chordata; class Mammalia; order Chiroptera; family Noctilionidae; genus Noctilio; species Noctilio leporinus. Next base: position 13,489 of record PVIW01007278.1, on the reverse strand, counting down.
TTCATTTACATTTGACTATATGAAACTTTCCATTGTTGCTTCTCAGCATCTAGATACTGTTTAACAGAAGCCAAAATGACTGCTTATTTATGCCTTCTTTTGATTTCTCCTCATAGATTTTCAATGGACTCATTTTAAAAATATTTTGCAGTGAAAGCAAATCACCATAACCATTCCTCATATTGCCTATTCCCTATCACATCCATTATAGTGAAAGCAACTGCATTTTTCTTGTGTAATCTTGACCAAGTCCTCTGAGGGGCAAGGGTTTGCCTCTCTACAAGACATCTGGGAAAGACTGTGTTGTTGGCAATTATCACACCTCATAGTTATTAAATGTATTTATCCATCCCATCATGTGACAAATGTTTACTGAGGGCAATTATGTGCCAGGCACAATTTTAAGCTTTAAAAATACAGCAGTGACTAAAACAAACTTCTTGCTTTCTTGGACAGGAGAAAAAAAATGTATAAAATATAGCTGGAAGATGTAAGTGCAATTTTTAAAAATAAGGGAAATAGACAGTTAGCTCCTCTGAAGAGCTTCAGGTAGGCTTGCTAATGCCTTTGGCATGTCATTTAAAATGGGATGCTAAAAACTTAGGATATACACACAGAGCAAATTTTTCTAAATGAGTTAATGCCAAAGAGAAAGAATGTTCCCAACATAGAAAAATATGCAAAAGCCCTTCCACTGACATCTTGTTTTCCATTGCCCCTGAATCTACCAACTGAATTTGGAAATCCAAGTTTCCAGGATTCATTTCCAGTTTGGAAATGAAGAAGAGTAACACTGCATGGCTTTTATTCAGGCACACGTGTAAGGTGATAGTGGGAGAGGTTTTAAAAATGAGAATGGTTCGACTGTGTTTAATTACTCTTATCTTCTCTCCTTTAACATATTTTTGTATAAAGAAAAGCTTCTGAACAACAATAAAAAAATGGAAAGAAAGGAAAAATAATTTTTCCAGTGACTTTCACTAAAGCAAAAAGCAGTTAAGATGAAATTGAGCCTTGAGGCGCAGGTACATGTTTTAAGATAAGGTTCTTCATATCCAGTGAAAAACAAGATTAGCATAGACTCTCCTCAGGAAGGTGCAGCCCTAGCTGCCTTAATATGTAAAAAAAAAAAAACAACTTCAAAGGTCATTGATCTTCGAGGTCTGGTACCGGCTACAGTGCCTGACTGGATCCCATTGAGCAGGAGCAAAAGAGCCAAGAGGAATGAGGAGCGAACCCCTAGTCCCACAGGCTTCCCTATTCCTGTTTCTAAGCCATGAGGATCTACATGCAGAAGTATCATTCACTACCCCGCTGCTGTTCCACTTTGAGTTCCACTTCTCCAGGGAAATGATCTAGCCCCAAGGCTGAAGAACTTAACAACACCACTTCAATATGTCAATACATAATTAGGAGAATAATAGTATTTACTTCATCAAGGTATTAAACGCATAAAATGAGCCTGTATTGCAAAATGCTTAAAATAGTGCTTAGTGTATATGTAGTAAGTGCTAATGCCCTTGCTAAGCAGTTTAAGTAAGTATACATGAAACAAAGAAGTAGTAATAGTTTGTATGCTTTGGAAACGAAATGAAAGATTATACGTATATGTTACGTTCACTCACTTTCTTCCTGTGGATACTCCAGGTATTTTGCAGGATGGCCTCACATCACTAGACTCTTAATTAGTGCACCTACATCTGCCTGGCTCCCACACTGATCTAATGCTATAATCACCAAAACGGAATCCTTTACTTTAGGAGGTGTGCAAGACAATCCATTAAGCTGAGTGGATAATATTAGACCATCTCTTGACAGTTTCTATCTAAAAATAAAATAGGGAGGGGGGGAGGAAGAGGCTAGGAAGGGGAGCAGTTTAGACAAGAACCTAGTATATAGGAACCATGGACATGCATAACAGGTAGGATTGACTTTGGGGGGAATGAATGGGTGGGTGGGGAGGGGGACAGAGGGGAGCAAAAAGGGGATGGATGTAATACAACAACAATAAAATTAAATTTTAAAAAATTAGAAAATTAATTCAAATATATATATAAATAAAAATAAAATAATAGTAACTGTTAATTTTTTAAAGATTTTATTTTTTTATTTTTAGAGAGAGGGGAAGTGGGTAGAAAGAGAGGGAGAGGAACATCAATGTGTGATTGCCTGTCATCTGCCTCCAGCTATGGACCAGGCTGGAGACCTGGCTGAAGACCTGGTTTGCAACCTGGTTATGTGCCCTGACTAGAAATCAAACCAGCCACCTTTGGACCTTTGGATTTGCAGGCCGCACCATTCCAATAGTTCACAGGCCAGGGCCAGTAACTATTAATTTAAATCACAATTAGAAATTATGCTTTAATATGTATTACACAAATTGATAGAGATATCTAGGTATAAATTTTAAGTAAATATATTTATTGGGACAGGCACAAAGATGTTTTGCTAATAAAAAAAATGTTTTACTAATGAAACCTTCTGACAGCACAGGTCATCTATATCCTCTTCCCTATTTCAGGACCAATAAAGAACATGTAGTACGTACATTTTTTACTTAAAATCACAAAATGGAGTAAAAGCTTCCTTAATGTGAAGTCCAGAGGTCCCTGAAGGATTCATGGATATAATTCAGAAGGAATGTGAGCCCCTTAAGATCACATAAAGCATTTTATTTGACTATTTATGCATATAACTGGGCTTTAGTATAATTTTCAAAAAGCCAGTGACTCCACCAAAATTAATGAGATGAGGGAAACTTTTCCAAGTTCTGAAAGTCTATTTTAAGACATATTTGAACACCTCCTTTCAACAAACACAATTTAATTACAGAATAAATAGTGTATAAAGAATTAAAGTACTCCAGAGAAGGGACATCAGCATGATGGCAGTGTACAATGTTCTCTTTTTTTTCTCTCTTCTGAAATAACTAATTAGGCATCTATCAATAAACATAAGTGAGAGATGTGGGACCCAGCACCTTATACTAAAGTGGGAGGAGTCTCACCCCTTGTACGTCCTGTAACTGGCAGGCAGATTTCCATAACCTCTGTAGAACCAATGGAGCCAGTGAACTTGCCCAACTCTTTTTGTCCTGGTTTGGGAGAACTTGGAGAAGCTGACATGGGCAGATACCCATGGACAAGAAAGAATTTGTAGAAATCCAGCCTTCCTGAATGGAGAGTCCAACATACCATTGAAGGAGACGTTAAAAAAATTGTTTTTGATGCAGTGAAGAGGATAAAAGGAACTTGGCCAGCATCACCCTTCCACCAAAATGACACCAAGTAGAAGCCATCTCTGCCATGAACTAAAAGGAGAAAGAAAGTGAGTGCCCAGCTGCCCCAAATCTGGGATATAGCTGGAAATGCACATTTCTCCCCAGCAGCATCCATAGTACCAAATTGGGATCTCCATAACTAGGAGGAGTAAGGAGATTAGAAAAGAGGCAGATAAAAATATAAAGGGCATTAAAGTGATGCAATTCATGCTGAATGCATTCAGGATATCAGCAGAAATTTTGCTCGTGAGCCTAGGGAAGAACCTCATTCAAGGATATTCCCACCAGGTCCATAGACAGTCCCTCCCTCTAGCTCTAATCCCATACCTTCCTCCACCCTGCAGTTGGCTTTTTGTGCAGTAGTAAGAGCCAGTCCTATGCATCAAATGCTATCAGAAAAACAAGAGAATCTGTAGGCAAATGAGAAGCTACCAGTTTGAGCTGTAACACCACCTTCTGGAAAACAAAAAAGAGGTTGTACCAGTTGGTCTGCTGAGTTTTAAGAACCAGAGAAGACATAAAAGCTTAACATGTGGAGAAGGGGAATAGGAAGTGTGGAGCAGGATGTAACAGGAGTCCACGAACAGAATATCCCAGCTGAAGGCAACTTGTAAAGCTTTGAGGAGCTATCTGCTAAATCAAATGCGAAAATAGCAATGCAAAAAGTACAAGGACAGCCCTGGCTGGTGGCACAGTGGCTAAGGTGCCGGCCTGCAAACCCAAAGGTCGCTGGTTCGATCCCCAGCCAGGGCATAGAACCAGCTTGCAAGCCAAGTCTCCAGTCAGGTCTGTGGCTGGAGGCAGGTAAAAGGCAACCACACATGGATGTCTCTCTCCCTCTCTGCCTCTCTCCCTTCCCCTCTCTCTAAAAATAATAAATAAAATCTTTAAAAAAAAAAAGAAAAAAAAAAAGTACAAGGAACAGGAAGAATCAAGAAAACAAGTCAATACCAAAAGATAACAATAAACATCCAATACCTGAGCTCAAATACACAGAATTTTGTGATGTAGCTGATAAAGAATTCAAAACGTTGTTTTAAGGAAATTCAATGAGCTACAAGAAAACTCAGAAAAACAATTTGATGAAATCAGAAAAAAATCATGAACAAAATGAGAAATTTAAAAAAGTAGAAATCATTCAAAATTAAACCAGGCCCTGGCTGGTGGCACAATGGATAAGGCACCAGCCTGTGAACCCAAAGGTCTCTGATTCGATTCCCCAGCCAGGCACATAACCAGGTTGCAAGCCAGGTCTCCTGCCAGATCTGTAGCTGAAGGCATGTGAATGGCAACCATACATTGATATCTCTCTACCTCTCTGTCTCTCTCCCTTCCCCTCTCTCTGAAAATAATAAATAAAATATATTTTTTAAAAAAAGAATGATTAAAAATAAATTAAACTGAAATTCTGAAGTTGATGAATTCAATGAAAGAAATGAAAAATTGCAATGGAGCATCTACAGCAGAGTAGGTGCAATTGAAGGCAGAATAAGTGTTCTAGAAAACAAGAACTTTGACATAACCAAATCAGAGGAGACAAGTGAAAATGAATAAAGTTTACATGCTTTATGAATTCCATCAAACATACAAATATTAGAATAATCAGGTTTTCAGAAGGAGAAGAGAGACAAAAGGGGACAGAATGTTTATTTAAAGAAATTATATCACCCTGGCTGATGGCACAGTGGATTAGGCACCAGCGTGCAAACCCAAAGGTCTCTGGTTCAATTCCCAGCCAGGGCACATAACCAGTTACAAGCCAGGTCTCCAGCCAGGTCTGTAGCTGGAGGCAGGTAAAAGGCAACCATACATTGATGCTTCTGTCCCTCTCTGCCTCTCTCCCTACCCCTCTCTCTAAAAATAATAAATAACATCTTTAAAAGTAAATAATAAAAATTTTAAAAATATATAATAATAATAGCCAAGAACTTCCCAAACTTCAGTTTTAAACACCTAAGTTATAAAGCTAATATATTACCTTATTAGCTCATGCAAAATGACCTCCTTCAAGGCACAGTGTATGTAATGAAACTGCCAACAATCTAAGATAAGAGAATCCTAAAGTAGACAAAAGAAAAATGATTGCAACCTACCAAGGAATGCCATTAAGCTATGAGTGATTTTCTCTGCGTTTCACTTTGGGCAGCATTACTGACATATCTTCAAGCTCACTCATTCTTTCCTGGGCCATATCCAGTCTACTGAAGACCTCATCAAAGGCATTCTTTATTTCTATTACTGTGTTTTTGATTTCTAGTACTTTCTTTTGATTCTTTCTTAAGAGCTTTCATCTCTCTGCTTACATTATCCATATGTTCTTGCACATTGTCCACTTTTACCATTAGAGTCTGTAGCATATTAATTATAGTTACTTTAAATTCCCTGTATGACACTTCCAAAATTTGCCTGTCTGAATCTGATTCTGATGCCTGTTTTTCCTTTATAAAACTTGTTTCTTTTCTTTCTTTCTTTTTTTTTTTAAACAAATGTGCTCTGTAATTTTATATTGTTGTTGAAAACCAAATAAAATATACTGGGTAATGGGAACTGAGGTAAGTAGATCTGCAGTGTGAGGTTTCATGTTAATTTGGTAGGAGTCGGGCTGTGTTTAATGTTTGCTATATTTTTAAATACCAGAGGCTTCAATACTCAACAGAGTCCTTGCTTTTGTCTCCCCTGGTGTCTTTGGGTTTCCTTTGGGACTAGTTTTTAACGAAAGCCTATTCCTGCAGCTCTTTTGGGGATAATCCAGTTATTACTTTGAAATCCTGTTGATGTGGCTTGAAAGAGTGGGGGAAAACAAATGCTCTATAACATTATGATTAAATCTCAGACTTTCAGTGGGCCTGTGTCCCTGAAACACAAGCATTTCTTAACTTTTATTGTTCTGCTCCTCATTGAGTTGGGAATGCCGGGGATGCTGAAGCTGGGTAATTGCCCTTTCCTCAATGCATGTAAGAGTATGATAGTCCTTCCCCTGAGCAGCAGGCCTTTGTTATGGAGAATGCTTTGGGTGTATTTCAAAATACGTACCTTCCTCCTCTCCCTGCCAGAAATCTGAAGGGATTTTCTTGGCTCTTGACTACGAGAATATATTAGGGATCCTGGAAATAAAATCCTGAAAGTGTGACAGTCCTCCAAAGTTGTGCCTCCAATTTATCACTCTCATGCTAGTCCACATTTCAGCCTTCAGCAATTTGTCAAAACTATTATTATTCTTTGTGTATTTTATTGATTATGCAGTTACAGTTGTCCTAAGTTCTTTTTCCTTTGCTTCCATCCACCCAAGCCTCCAGTTCCCTCCCATAACCCCACCCCCCTTAGTTCATGTCCATGGGTTGTGCATATAGGTTCTCTGATTTCACCCTTTCCTCTATTCTTCTTAACTTCCCCCTGTCTATCTTGTACCTACCAATTGAGTTTCCTAATCTCTGTGCCATTTCCCTGTTTTGCCCCCTTCCTCCTCTCAGCTGATAACCCTCCCAATAATCCCCATACCTGTTTCTGGTCCTATTCTGGTTGTTTGCTTGGTTTTTTGTGTGTCTGTTTTGTTATTTTTTAGGTTCTGTTGTTGACAATTGTGAGTTTCTTGTCAAATGTTTCCACCAGTTGTGACTCAGTTAAACTGACCTCAGCCATGATTCTTTGTATTTACCTGTTCCTTAAGAGTTCATAGTGGTACTTTGTCCTACAATCTCAATTCTATAATTGGTCCAAGAAAAGTCATTGATTTCCCAAACTGCTCAGCTTATTTCTTGCTATAAGGATGGGAAGGGTGGGAGGGATAGGAGTGAGGACTTCTAAACTCTTTACTTATCAGAGGTGAACTGGAAGTCAAACAGATGCTTTGCAAACCCCTGCTGACATGAAAACCTGCTCTGCTGCCTGAGAGCACCTTCAGCTGTGTTTGCTCTCACTGCCTTCCCTGGGAGCTGTATCCAGTTACAGCTCAGTCCTGGGATCACACTACTGCAGAATGGCAAATAAATGCACTTAAAGAGGTTGTACATTCTGCTCACCCACTCCACACCCACTTAGCCAGGAGAGAACTCCTCTACAAGGGATTAGAGTTTCTAATCCCTATTTAATGGGCAGAGCTTTTTATGGGTACAATCATGAGAATGAGTGGGCATCTGTGTCTTTCATTTTCAGCGACAGCACCAAGGTGCTTACTGTTCTCAGACTATACTTGGGATTCCCTCACTGTACATCCCTACATAGTTCAGCAGTTCAAATAATATTTGGAGGTTTAGATTTCTATTAATATGGTTTCAAAAAGCCTATAAGAACTCTCCAAGTAGGAAAAGGTAAAATAACATAAAAAGTATTCTAAACTGAAAGGTCACAAACAAGGGGCATCTTAGAAAATATAAGATTGAGATTTTAGGTGTCATCGTAAATATAAGGAATCTTAATAGAATGTATTTAAGAGTTTAAAAAACTGAGAAGATATTGAAATGTATATAGGGTGCATTAACTGAATGAATAACTCAGAGAGTAATAGTTATAAGACTTTAGAAGAAGACATAATTGCTTCAGTCTGGGAGTGGTCAGTAACATGAGATAATCTTCCGACATCTTTTTAAGTCTCACTGCTAGCTTCTCAAAGAATACCAATAATGAAAGAGAGTTTCAATGACTAAAGGTGATAGGTAACCCAGCATTTATTATTCTTTATGTTCTCAAAGCATTTCAGACAAACTGGATATGTCAGCTCCATTATTGAGTCCAGATCCTTATACACCAAGAGGGTGAGCAGTGTGATGGAACTATTCATTCTGTTCAGGTCCAGGCAGCCAGTGACAGGGCAGTACGTTTTGTTCCCTGACTGCTGACCAGCCACATAATTCATTACAGAATTCATAAGTCTTGTGCTTTTATCTATGAAGTTGTGTGTTGGAGGTTCTCATAGTTCTTATATACTCATTTTCATTTGTGTGCTAGGAAAATTCAGTATAGAAATCTTAGTCAATTTTACCCCTAAAGAAACATCGCCACACTAAAGTCTTTGATAAGACCCAGAGCTTTTGCTTTATTACTTAATTTTTTAAAAATTAAATGACCATACATTTTTATTGCTATCATTAATGGTTGTGTTTGGCCCTTTACAGGGTTAAATATAAACATTTCTGGCTCTTACTTTAGGGGGAGGATCTCATTATCCTTATCCTTGTTAAAGATGAGATGTAAACTGCTAATAGACCTGGAGAAAATGTATTGCTTTGACCTCTCAAGATCCAGCCTAAATGTCACTGCATCTATGAAATGTTCTGTTTTTTGACTCCTGTGGCATATTTTCATATTCTTTTATTGAATCACACCTACTTCATTGTAACTGGTTTATAGGAATAAAGGCTAAACTCCCCCAGTTAGAAGGTAAACACATTGAAATAGAGGATGGTACTATTGCACTGTGTCTGAGAAAGAGTAAACACACAGTTAATGTTCAATGAGTACCCTTGAATGCATCACTTCTAATTAAATTGAACACACAAGTATTTAGCCTCCACACACCTTGACCAATCACATGACTGCAGTTAGAACAGAGACGGGAGATGGAGAACTGGGAGAAAGCTAGCTGAGAGTGGCCAGCGGTGGCGGATAGTGCAGATGGCCTTGAACCCACTCCATGAGATCACATGGGAGTGCAAAGAGCCAGAATGATTGTTTCTGGGCCATGCATCCACACTCATTAGTTCCTTTTCTAACCTTCTGATTTTCCAAAATTTTCCATAGGAATCACCTTTCACTTAAAAAAAAAAAAAATATTTTTTTATTTTTAGAGAGAGGGGAAAGGAGAAGGAAAGAGAAGGAGACAAACATCAATGTGTAGTTGCCTCTTGCACACCCCCAACTAGGGACCTGGCCCACAGCCCAGGCATGTGCCTTAACTGGGAATCGAACCTGTAACTCTATGGTTCTTAGGCCAACACGCAATCCACTGAGCTACACCAGCCAAGACATAGAAACATCTCTCACTTTTATGACTGAATGAGGACCAGACACATGCATATTTTCATATAAAATACAATAATATTTCTAAAAAACAAGGCTTATATTATTGTTACCACTGTAAAAGCCCACCTGCCTCTATCACATCTTTTCTGCTCTCTAACTTTTATAGCTACCATAACCAAAATAAGGATGTAACTTCCTTAGGTGATTATTTTGAATGGTGACTCATTCATTATATATTTAATTAGAAAAGTGATTATAATGTTTTATTATCACATAGTTTTGAAAACAATCTGGGGAAACCACCCCGATGCGTTTGTAACAGTAAAAAAAGCAATACAAAGCAACATTTAAAGTGTTAAATCTGTTGATTAATGACACGTAAAAAACCCCTGAAATTTGAGGAAAAAATCCTGGAAAAATTTATGATTTCCTCTTTTGGGGCTTTGTGGCATCTCTACGGGTGTCTGAATGAAAATAAAAACTTCCTAGACAAGCTTCCCGGGATTTGGAGCTAAACAGGAGGTGTGCCATAGAGAGCGCACGTGAGCTGTTTTCAACAGCTTGAGACTCTTAAACTTGCGATATAGAAAAGTGGGTTGGGAGAGAATTACAATGCATGTTACCTGAGAATACCATCATTTTTGTTCTGTGCTGAAATTAGGGGTGACTCCCCTGTCTAAGACATGTATGGTTTTCGGATGGGCACTTCAGCGACATCCACAGAGAGCCAGAGCAGTCCTCCGCGTTGCCAGGTTGCCCCTTAGTTTTCCCCAAGGCGAAGCCTGCAACACACCCACATGCTATGCTTCCCTGGCCGCAGACAAAGGTGTTTTCACTCCAAAGCCTCAGCAGTGGACCCTTGGGGCTGGCCTAGCTCACGTGCATTGTGGAGCAAACACGAGGAAGAAGGTCTGCATCCCTTGACTTAAGAGTGGGGGTACAAAGAGGTGTTTATGAAAAGAGGGCCTCTTTTATTAATTCCCTGGACACAAATATTGGGTATGGTTATTATTTAATCTTAATTACATTGTTTCAATAGGCAGGGCCCTTTATTCATTAACATCATAAACCAGGAGAGAAGAATTTTCTGCCAAATTTTTCAAAGTATCACATGGTTTGTATATATGCAATACATGTATGACTGTAATCTAAGAAAGTTGCACTTTGCTCTAAGTGACAGGTAAGAGTCATGACTCGCTGATTCTATTTGTTTCCACTGAGAAGGGAAAATAAATGAAAATCACTGGGGAGTTAAAGTGAATTTTACTGAGGGTTCTCTGAACTCCCAGAAAAACTGCATGGAAACTGATTTTAAATTCATGTAAGTAGCAACTTCCATTAAGTGGTCATTTTTAGTTTCTGCAATCCTACCCTTTCTTAGAGTCCAGTGTGAGTTTCACACTGTCCCTATCAACCTGTGTGCATTAAATTAGCTATTCTCATAAATACAGTATCATTCTCTTTAGGAAATAGACATCCACTAACACACTGACTATTTTTTCAACTTTAAATCTTCCCTTCCTTAAAATTGTGGAATATACCATAAAACAAAGAAAACAGATGGCAGGTGAGTGGTGAGTATACTGTGAACTGAGAAGGTGGAGAAAAGTTTCATGAAATAAGCCATGAAATAAGTCAATTATGGAGAATTTAGATAAATGGCTAAGGTCTGTGGTTAACCATTGAAAAATAGCAATGAACATTAATAGTGCCTTTCTGGGAGAAGGGAAGAGATACTGCATTTGTTAAACCTGCCATCTTAAATACGTACACACACAAAAATCAAAAGGTTTTCCTACTGTATAACAATCTGGTAAATGTTAAATTACTATAGCCCTGACTGGTGGCTCAGCGGATAGGTGCCAGCCTGCAAACCCAAAGGTCGCTGGTTCGATTCCCAGCCAGGGAACATAACCAGGTTGCAAGCCAGGTCTCCAGCCAGGTCCATTGCTGGAGGCAGGTGAAAGGTAACCATACATTGATATTTCTCTCCCTTTCTTCCTCCTTCCCTGCCCTTCTCTCTAAAAATAATGAATAAGGGTGGGGAGGGGGACAGAGGGGAGCAAAAAGGGGATGGATGTAATACAACAACAATAAAATTTTAAATAAATAAATAAATAAAAAATAAAAATAAAAATAATGAATAACATCTTTTTAAAAATTATTTAAATAAATAAATAAATTACTATAGACTTACCATAGTATGACTTTACAATGTTATTTACTTATTCATTCAGTTGCTTAATAACACTTATTTTAGTTTACAGTTGTAGCTTTTAGTATTATGAGTATATTATTTTCAAAGTTGTGCTTACTTATCTATGGAAGTTATTGACTAATGCCAAGTACATGTATAAAAAATTCTCTTTTTGTAACTTTCCAGTTGCTGACCAAGATGAGATTCTAAACACTATTTAGCCTTTCTACCCATCCTCTCTAGTCCCCTGAAGCATTAGGATTCCAGTAACTAACTCATAGTGCAATTTAATTTCATCTTCTATTTAGAATACTCTTTCTTTCTTGGCATTTGTTATTTTATTTTATTTTCTATTCTCTTGGCATTTGCGTATGGTGATGATGATGCATTTAAATAAAGTCTTCCAAAGGTGAAAAAAATATATCATTCTATAATGACTGTCTATATTCTAATCCTCCACAGAGGAGGCTAAAATATTTAAATACTACTGACATTTTTAAAATAACTTTCAAACTCATTGAATTAATTATGTGATGCAAGTTACAAGTACAAATTTACTGGAGCTATATCAGCACTAACAAACTAAAGAGAAAATGTTCATTCTCCCCTGAAACCCATCAGTGTGCTAAGAAAAATCTGTGTCAAGTCTTTTCATCTCTCCTCACCTATTAATGCTTACCAATCATTTATCTGCCATTTCTAATCTTCTATGAGCCAATCTTGAAACTTTTATGTAAAGTGTGTTCTACTATACACCATACTATCTCTTTTTGTGGCAGTTTTTGAAGAACTGAGTTACTAGGTTGATGTTCATTGGATACTTGCTGACAAGTAGGGTAACCTCTGAATTGCATGTAAATCAAGCCAATATCTCATGCACTAAAAACATTTACAAGTGAAATTAACTTTCTTCATAAAGAGCTTGAGATGTAACTAAAGCAAGAAAGTTCTGTGGCTATAAGCACACAATAATTTCAAGGAGTTTGCACTATCTAATATAAGACACCTTTTCCGGTGGTGTAGCTGGAAAATTTTTGTGATGGGAGAGTGAAGAACATTTTCTTCCCAAGATTTTTTCTTCATGCTACCAAAGAGAGGGACAGTTGCAGAAGGAATCATTGAAGAATAGAATTATAAAATCTTAAAAGATTATCTAGCACAAGCACCTATAGCTGAGAAAATTAAGACCCAGAAACTTGTATAATCTACATGGCAGTTTGGGAAAGGACCAAGAAGACCCCTGGGACCTTAAGGAAAATCTGTAGAAGCTTTTAACCTTTGGTGCAGGTAAACCTGAACCTGGGTTGAGGGCAAAAAATAAAGTTGACAGAAAAGTTTCTATCTTGAATAACTAATGGACCAGAAGAATACTGGTGTTTTTCAAGTCAAGATTAAAAAGGGAAAACTCAAGAAAAGATAACAATATTTGCATCTCTCTGATGACTAGTGATGTTGAGCATTCTTTCATATGCCTCTGGGCCCTTTGTATATCTTCCTCAGTGAGTTGTCTGTTCACGTCCTTTGCCCATTTTTTAATTGGGCTGTCTGTCTCCCTGGTGTTGAGTCACATTAGTTCTTTATATATTTTGGAGATCAGACCCTTGTCTGAGGTATCATTGGCAATTATGTTTTCCCATACAGTTGGTTCCCTTTGACATCAGAGAGATGCAAATTAAAACCACAATAAGATACCACCTCACACCTGTCAGAATAGCAATCATCAGCAAATCAACAAACAACAAGTGTTGGCGAGGATGCGGGGCAAAGGGGACTCTCATACACTGTTGGTGGGAATGTAGGCTGGTGCAGCCACTGTGGAAAACAGTATGAGGTTTCCTTAAAAAACTAAAAATGAAACTGCCTTTTGATCCAGCAATTCCACTACTTGGACTATACCCAAAGAATCCTGAAACACCAATTCATAAGAACCTATGCACACCTATGTTCATAGCGGCACTATTTACAATAGCCAAGTGCTGGAAACAGCCTAAGTGCCCATCAGTGGATGATTGGATCAAAAAACTCTGGTACATTTACACAATGGAATTCTATAT